>JAWPHD010004967.1:0-75000 GCA_037043455.1 Cyrtodaria siliqua
TCACTGTATTTATAATTTTTGTCAAAGTCATATCACATAAGACACTTATTGTACACCATACCTAGCAAAACTTAGCCTCAACACCTGTTACCAAATTCATTTATTTCTTTTTCTTTCTCATTCATTCATTTATTTATTTATTTATATATGTAATAACATGTAAACATATTCCATATAACATTTGCAATCACACGATACCAAAAAATAAATAAAAAAAATAAAAAAATACAAACATTCGAAAAATTACCATAACAAATAGGTTCATTTACATATCAATGAAAATATGAATAAAATAATCTGCTTTCAAAACGCATTCATACCCACATTAAGTAATCGCAACGTCTACGTGTACATCAAACAGTGCAGATACTTAGAAAATCCCTTATTTTAAACGACGGTGGTAATTATAGGTATGTGCCGTTCAATACCTTGTTATTCGACTGAAAATTGCTATTCCTTTGAAGTCGCCAAAATTCTTCGCCATTTCAATTCCGGAAAAGGAAGTACTTCCATGGTTCCCCAATATCCAATGTCTCGTTCGCCTAAGCCGGCAAACACTACTTTTAACGTACCAAGTACGAATGCGCAATATAAAGTAGAAATCCATAAAATAATTAAAAGAAATACTTTCAGTCAGAGGATGCATTTTATCGCTTATTTAGTTTAGGAAAAATATGAAATACAACAATTTAACAAAATCTTTATTCCAAATGGAAAAAATATACCATCTTACCTCAGCTGATCAGTTCCCGCGTAGTAATATTTAACAACAACAACCAGTTAATCGGCTCTATCCGCTTCATCTTCCCAAACGATGTCAACAAACTGTCAACACCCATTTCTTCATGTAGTTTTGCTATTAAAAGCACATGTCAATGTAATCGATCAATCACATGCTTCGCAACGAAGAGACACAGAATGTACAGCCACCGGTAAAAGGTATGCCTCCTAAAACAACGCATCCGATTTTGACATTTCTGACAGCAGCAAACAAACAAATATCAAAATGGCGACGACGGAACCTCGTGTACCGCTAAGGACGTATAGGGAAAGTACACGTCAGAGTACTTTAGCCAAAATATAAACTCCTTTGTCCCTCAACTGTTAATAGCTGAGTATTTTACAGTAACTGTGGACACTTAAAACTTTCTAATGGATAACGTGTTGATCCTTTGCCAAAGCAGCTAAAACTTCGTCTATCTATGTATTTGCATCTTTATAAACAATGTTTGGGTATTTATTGTAATACCAATTTAATGTTTGAACATGGGTTTTACCTATCAGGTATAAATTTCATCACCCGCTTTCTCTTTTAAACAGTTTTATGATTATCCAAATTTCACAATTTTCACTGCTGTAATGGTGGATTTCCTTTCGGAAATAGCTTAATGCTTTACGGTGATTTATATTAGCAACTTAATTTAAATAATATTAACAACATGCCGTCATGCAAACGTCAACTTTATGAGCATGAAAATAACGCGCGAATAAAATCGACGTATCGCTAATGGGTGCTTTAATATGTCTAATCTGCCCAGACCGAGACAAATGCATGATACGGTCTTGATAGGCCGAGACTATACGGTACGTACGGTACGGCTTTTATCACAATTTTCATTTGGGCTATTTTCACCTCCAACGGCATTTCGAAAAACAGTAACAAAAAAAGTTAACTGCATAGAAAACAAAGTCCCAAATAATTCACGGTAAGGATTTTGCAGTTAGTCATTTTTAAATATCTTGGAAAAGGCTGTCTCCGAAAAACAATTTTAAGCGCCAAAAGAGTTTTTTTTTATCGGGGAGGAACGTGTTCTAACACCGGTGAGGGATAAGCTATTATTTTCGTAGCGCCATCTGATGTAATAATGCGACTGTCAACTTACTGCATTCTTCATTTGTAACTTCTCCATTTGTAACTTGTATATAACAAAACTACTTTTTGAAAAGTTGTGTGTATTTTTTATTGTTTAGAAGTCTAATGAAAAGCAAAACATCGCTACAAATGTATTAATTAAATTAATTGTTAAATGCATTTAACAAATTTAATAAATTAGGAAATTAAAAAATCTAGAGTTTTAGAAATGGAATAAGGCATATCGCAATTTGTCATATTGCAAGTTCAAAATGACAATTTTGACGATTTAATCAAAAGCACCATGAATTTAGCGTTTAATAAATTAGGAAATAAATTACAAATATAGAATTTAGAAATCGAGTAAGGCATATTGCAATTTGTCATAAAGCAAGTTCAAAATTACAAAAAAACGAGATGTGCTTATGGCGGATATCTCCCTCAAATAGTTTAAGACTAAACAGAGAAAAATGTTCAGTTGCCCACGCCCCAAATATTTAAAACGACCCTACGCCATTGAGACAGTGCTATTAAAAATAGTTGCACATAACAAAAGTATAATACGGGTCACACACGATACATACATTAAACTATAAACATCCACATTAAGTCACGGCCTTGACCCACAATTATTTATCACGTCGTGCTCACTCCTGTCGCATGCATTACCGGTGTAGGTAAAGTGCGAATCGAATTTGAGTTTGTAGATATCAACACGCTTGTTTGTAGACAGACATATGATGGTTTGTAGATGTGGTAACCCATATTTGGCAAATAATCGTGGTTTTACAAACTTTGTCTCGATGTCTGTCTGTGTTTACATGTACACATCGAGTTACGACGTGGAACTATCAGGCGGTATATACGGCATCTACTTTACCGCTTATATTCCATCATAATACATTTGTTGGATCAGATATTAAACGTGTGTTTTAATTAGTTTCTGACAGATTTTAACCTGAACACCAAATTTTAAAGCCAAAATATAGTTTGTCTTGTTTGATTTGTAGATGTTAACATTTATAAAAGCGAGTGTTTGTTGAAGGTAAGCGCTAGGTTTTCGATGCAGAGGCCCTAGTTTTTTGTTTTAGCTTAGCGCCTTTTCTTATATGGCGAGTATTGCCATTTAGCTCACCTATACGTTATTATCAAAGTCACGGTGGGTAAAACATAACGTTTTATTCATTTTATAACATCTTAACGAACCTTGTCAGAGGATATAATGTGTCTCTCGACTGTTTGCCCATTCCTTCGTCCATGTTCTGTCCGGTGGTTAATTGATTTCGTTAAGTTAAACATTTTCCTTACACACTTCATATTTCATGGAAATATATATCTAAAACAATTAATAGTCGCCTCTATATTAATTGTTTGTGTTTGTTTTCCAAAGTATGAATGGAAAACGTGATAAAGTTCAGAATCGATATATACTGAGTTGCAAAAGAAACGCACCCTTAACGGTTTGTTCTCTTGTTGCTCTAGCTTCTACCAAGTCATAATTGGGTACTTGCTTTGTGGCTTTCTAGTGCTGCTATGTTTGTTAGAGAATATGGCGGGGATATCTTTGTTTATACTGCCCCGTTTGACTGGAATGACAATAGGGTAAGATTGCGGTTTGATGTACACTAGAACCTGGTTTAACCCCCAACTCCCAGCAGCCTTCTTTGCCACTGGCCGTTCCAATACGGTATTGGACCGATAACCCTACTGTCAACACTTTCATGTTTGTAATGTCGTATCTTCGGATGGGGACGTAAACCGGGCAGTCCCGTGTATCGGTCTATCCTCCGAGCTCGTAAAAGAACCATAAGAATATATTTGATAATAAGAGTAGGGCACGGTTCCCGGATTCCTATGTATCCTTCCCCACTCTCTGGGGCGGCTCTAAATAACCTATACTGTATTGATGAGCCGTTAAACAACAATCAATCAATCAATCAATATCATCGTAGTTGTTGTTTTTGTGGTTGACTGTGGTCCTTGAATGCTACATTAATTTTCCTGTTCGACTTTTATATCTACTTTTGTTAAAGGCATTTTCGAGTTTTTATGTATATTGCAATGTTGTTTTTTTAAATTCGCGTACAAACCATTATAATAAGAATAGACAATCAAATGACTTGTTCAGAGCAAATATTGTATGCATATAATTGTAATTGTTAGCGTACTTTACTTATACTAACATCACTGGAGGGCTGGGGTAGAGTGGGATGAGGGTTACCAGTATATACAAAATTGATTAATATATTTGGTTATCTCCCTTGTTTAACATTACGCCATTTACCTTGTATTAGTGATTCGACTGAATTCAATCTTAGTCTAAAGAATAATAGAGTACGTTTTATGATTGCTTGTTGATTTGATCAGTTGTTTTATAAAGTGTACGTCTAGAAACGAATCTTAGTCTTTTACGTTGCTTTATTACATATAAGTAGAAAATCGCTATACAGTACGCTCATTACCTATAGTATATGATCAGGCGCTCATTAGAATTTTTAGGTATTTCTTCCAGGACTTTGGGCAGTAGATAAGGCCAAAAAAAAAATAGGTGTGTTTCCTATTGCATACTCTAAAACATAGGGCTCTAAAAAAAATAGGGTAGGTTGTAGGCATTTTCTTTTCTTTTTTTGTTGAAGCTAGATATTGTGAGATTCTACATGTATTTATCTCATAAACCCCATACAACTTGATAATACAACTGAAAGTTTCTCTGTGATGTCAGTTTATCTCGATATATTGTGATAAATCATTGTTCAGAACAATTCTGTTTTTGGCCTGAGGCACTAGCCCGCACTCTCGACGAAGCTGGCTTCATTGAGAGGGTAAAATACCTGTTGCCGACGCCCAAATAGCTCGGGTCGTGGCTGATCATCCCTGAAGGTTAGAAACATTGAGCTTGCCGTTGTATAGGGTTTAAACGGTGTATAGGTTCTGGGCTAAGGTCTAGCATTGACGGGCTAGGTGACATATTGGTTATCATTCATTATCATCGGCTGGTAGCCTTTTATATATATATACTGAAAGGAAAAAAACCGCAGGGTGCGTATTTCCGCTATATATTGCATATACTGCACAGGAAATCCCAAGATGTTTTGTAAAAACAAAAAGTGCAGTTAGTTAGAGAAAGGACACAACTGTGATTTTGTTGACGTTTTAATCACAGTTCACGTTGTAACAAGAAATTCATCAATGCTGAAGTTCCTCTTTGAACAATTGAGCCAGTTCAGTACTGTATTTAATGTTAAGTGATTGCAACATTTAAAGCCTAAGTTTGCTCACCTGCTTGAGCCAAATGCGCATTATGACGATAATGAAACTTTAAAGGGGTAACCATTGGTGTGTTCGGTGCTGTTTAAACCTTCTTTCTAAAAGGACAGGCCTAATGTCACCCTGTACCATTCGATTAGCAGTAGCATATTAAACATACACTATATAGCGGAAATACGCACCCTGCGTTTCCTTTTCTTTTCAGTATATATATATATATATATATTATTTTTATATATATTATTAATAAGATCATCGGCAAGGCAGCCCAAGGAAAATTATCTAGATATTTATAATAAGTATCATCCATCATATTTATCAATCATTGACAAGCAAAGTAGCTTGAGGAAAATTAAGTATAACATAGTTTCACATTGACCGCTCGACCATACGTTACAAGTATTGGTGGCAGCGGTAGGATTTGATATACTAACCAAGTTATTTCTTACCCCACTAAACAATAATCATGATTTAATCAGACTATTTTGGGAGCGTCCGTGGCCGAGTGGTTAGAGTCTCTGACTTGCAATCACTTGCCCCTCACCGCTGTAGGTTCGATCCCTCAGGGGCCTAGGAATCTTTATGTGAGGAAGCTATCCAGCTGGCTTGCGGAACGTCGGTGGTTCTACCCAGGTGCCCGCCCGTACACGAAAATTGCCCGGAGGGGCACCTGGGGTCTTCCTCAACCAGTGGAAGCTGGAAAGTCGCCATATGACCTTAGCTGTTGGTGCGACTATAAAATCCAAGACAATCAATCGATCAATCAGACTATTTTGATAGTAGACTAGAGCATATTTCGAGAGAACTTTAGATGGGCCTATGGCACAAACTAAGAAAAGTATGTTCCAAAAAGAAATCAATGCTTGAGCAACAGTTAAGAGAATTACAATGCAAAGAAACGAGCTCTTCATTACAGAGCAAGGGTACTGTTGATCCATTGTTATTACATGGACAAAAACGCCATGTTGGTGACAGATTGGGTATTAACTCACGACAGGCAGGGGACAATAAAACACCTTGAATGAGCACTGTTTGTGATGAGAACATTCATTCAGACACGACGCTCATCCCGATCCGATTGTGACTAAAAGAAAGAAACAAATAACATTATCTATGAGCTCAACCCCTAAGTCTGAGGTGAACACGCAAACAACTGCTGAGCTTGGTGATAAGAAAAGTAGTTGGAGTACTAAGGTTTAAGGTTAAACCAGCAACATACGATGGTAGCGATAGCTGGTTAGACTATAAAGAAGAAATATAAAAAGATCGGACAGGGAAAGTAGCATTCAAGGAGGACAGTCAAACACAAAACACAGAAACAAACATGCAAACAGACAAACAATAAGGCAAAAGTAATAATAAAAGCAAACGACATCACAAACACAAAAGGGTTGGCAATAGGGCTACCGCCTTGGAACGGTCAGTGGCAAAGTAAGCCACTGGGGGTTTAAACCGGTTCTCACCAAACCTCACTCTTTCAAACGTGATTCAAGCTAAACGATTGGACCGATGAGCAAAAAGAATTGAACCTGGCTGTTTCAAAAAAAATTTTTTATGATAAGTCAAACGACAGCTGCGACCTAAAGGAAAGGACATTCAGTGATACATACATAGGCATATACAGAAGTAAATTATATAGCAATATTACTTCAGAATCCTTCATTATATATTTGTTATATTATTCCATTACTGGCAGTAGTCTGTGTTTCTTAGTATTTATTCTACGCTCTGCCAATCGTATTGATCAAATAAAAAGAAACACTTACTCACATGTAAAAATGAATCCAAATTAAGCAAAAATTAATTATTGATTATTTATAAATCTCCTCTCGTCACCGTCTATTCGTGAAGTGAACTGAATTCTGATGTCAGTATGCGTGTGTATGTGTGTGTCAGTGTGCATTTAACAGTGTGCATTTAAATGCTGGCAATATCACGTGACAAAACATGTGACAAACGAGTTTATATCGGTTTTGCTTACGTAATGCGAGTGAGCAAATCATGATAAGATAATGTGGTGGGTCAAGGCCTCGACTATAACGTATGTTTCTTTATGAGGTGTCAGTGGCGTAGGAGAATATTTGGGGTGGCATAGGAGCTTATGAAATATTTGGGGTGAGGGCAACTGAACATTTTGATAACGAGTTCGTTTTGTGTTGTTTACTTGTCCGGCATAACGAACAAAATAGCTACTTGTCTATACTTACAGATACACCGATTCGAAAGATTAGTATATTTCATTTGAATACCAGATTCTCCAATCTCTGTGACCGAATAAAGATACAGTGATAAAATAACCCCATAACAGAAGTAAATTATTTGATTTATAACTGTGCATTAGGCCAAGAATATATACTTAACATATATCTGTGTATAAGTGTTTGATTAGGTTTAATTTTACTTCATTATTTTCCTTTATTTCTGTTCTCGTCCATAAGATAAAGCTGCCCCCACCCCTCCCCCAACACAAACACACCACCCACCTCCCCACTGACGCCACCAACTCGATAAATACAATTATGGAAACTAATAAGAAATTATGAAAACTCCAGCGGTAGTGGGTGGGGAAAACCTTTGGAAAAGATATTGGACAATCAAAAAAGTATGTTTCAATTGTTGTCTTTTTCTCTGTGTTTTTTTTTGAGGGGGGTGGGGGGGGGGGGGGGGGGGGACTATTTTCCGTTTGGCTAAACTTCACATGGGTGATCCTGAGGTCAATGGTTTTCAAATTTATTAAAATTTTGTCGGGACTGAACACACATTAATTTTGTTTGTTCACATGATGCAATCTTATTTATGCATTCTTAAAGTGATCAGAACTCTCAACCTACAACTAGGGTACCATTTTGAAACTCTGAAGGGCGAGAATGGGAAAATAGTGTGAACAGCTTTATTATTTACGTAGGTTATTACATTTATTCTCTGTTCGACAAGTGTCTCCAACTAGCAAATAAATAATGAACTCTGCATTCTGAGGGCTCTTCTTTAGTTAAAATGATTAACTGTTAGCTAGTATTAGGTTAGAATTTTAACCCAAACAATTTTTTTTTATGAAAATAGATTTACTAACCATTAATAGCTCAGACTTTCTGAAAACCAAAAAATAGGTAGTATTTTCTTTTTTTATACATGCAAATTCTGAACATGAAAAATACCCTAAATATAAAGCAAATTAAACCCCAGTATGAAACCACACCCACTCCCCATGTGCGGATCCATGACCTGAGTGTTTGTATGTGTGTGTGGGTGGGTGGGGGGGGGGGGGATCCATGACCTGAGTGTTTGTATGTGTGTGTGGGGGGGGGGGGAGTGGTGTATCCATGACCTGAGTGTTTGTATATGTGTGTGTGGGGGGAGGGGGAGGGGGAGTGGTGGATCCATGACCTGAGTGTTTGTATGTGTGTGTGGGGGGAGGGGGAGTGGTGGATCCATGACCTGAGTGTTTGTATGTGTGTGGGGGGAGGGGGAGTGGTGGATCCATGACCTGAGTGTTTGTATGTGTGTGGGGGGAGGGGGAGTGGTGGATCCATGACCTGAGTGCTTGTATGTGTGTGGGTGGTGGTGGGGGATCAATGACCTGAGTGCTTGTATGTGTGTGTGGGCGGGGGGGAGAGGGAGGGGGAGTGGTGGATCCATGACCTGAGTGCTTGTGTGTGTGGGGGGGGAGGGGGAGTGGGGGATCCATGACCTGAGTGCTTGTATGTGTGTGTGGGGGGGATCCATGACCTGAGTGCTTGTATGTGTGTGGGGGGGAGGGGGAGGGGGAGTGGTGGATCCATGACCTGAGTGTTTGTATGTGTGTGGGGGGAGGGGGAGTGGTGGATCCATGACCTGAGTGCTTGTATGTGTGTGTGTAGGGGGGGTGGGGGGATCCATGACCTGAGTGCTTGTATGTGTGTGTGGGGGGGAGGGGGAGTGGTGGATCCATGACCTGAGTGCTTGTGTGTGTGTGTGTGTGAGGGAGTGGTGGGGGGGGGGTGCAAATATGGTGCTATGACAAGCATATGTGTCAAAACTATGCTTGTTATTATTGTATAATTCATACGACTTTTTGTCAAAATGTTTTATTCCATTTTAATATATGAAACTGTATACACAGAAACTGTCCTACCCAGTAAAAACGGGATGGTCTGCATCTACCATAAAAAAGAAAAACGCGGATCGTCGGAGTTTCTACCCAAGTGCCCACATGTAAGATAATTGCCCGGAGGAGCACCTGGGGTCTTCCTCCACCAATGGAAGCTGAAAAGTCGCCATATGACCTTAGCTGTTGGTGCGACTATAAAATACAATTAAAAAAAAACACTAACTGTGCTACGGAATATAGAGCATAACAGAACATTGCCCTGTACTTACGATGTACCCTTGTCACAATGACCAAGATTGACCTATATCCGCATGGTTAACCTTGGGGACAAATTTGAAGCATATATGTATTATAATATCGAATATGGGACCTTTTTGTTTTTGGGGTTGGGGTCTGTGGGGGAGGAGGGGTGGGGGATGGATAAACGCAACACATACCCAAATGAATCCAACCTAACACTAGATGTCGATGTGCATGAGCAGTCATTAACACGGGACAAGAACACGGGTAAACTGAATCCTTGATTAAATAAGATCTGTCTGAATGGGGTGAACCTCATTTTTAGCACATTTTAGGCTACATATGACGGTCGATTTATTTTTGTGTGTTTTTTGCTTTTGTTTAGAGGCAGACCACCCGATTTTTGCTGGATAGAACCATTCTCTATACAGAGGTAAATTGACCTCTGTCAACATCTAATAAAATAGTTCTGCGGTCACATGATCATTTATCATGACCATAGCTAAAATATCAAAATGGCGAACAGAACTTCAACACCGTGACACCACCAACTATCACCTGTAAACATTTGAAAAAATACGGCTTATTTTCTACAATTCGATTTGTTTTTAGGATAATAGTGTAAGTAGGTTGTTAAGGGCTATGCGATTTTGGAAAGTACTGGAAAGAAAAAACGATACAATACTGTAACCGTATGAAAATGATTTGGTGGTGTCTATTTGAATGTTTTGACGGCGGAGTGATATGCCAAAGTATAAACCTCATTCTTCCGCAATATGTGATAGATTGCGAAAAGCAAAGACAATTGTCATATTAATGTGAACTTGCAGTTGCTGATAACCCATCAGAGAGTGTTTCTGGAGATGATCAACAAGTGATAGAGGAATGTATTGAGGATTTGGATGATCATAAATGAATAAGGAAGAACCCTTATATTCTTACTTCTTTCAGGACAGAGACCGGAACATTGCCGAAGACCAAGGTAACGCCAAGGTCAAACATGATATGCCCGGTTTGTAAGAAGGGCATAGGCTCAAATGAAGATTTTGGGAACCATGTGATCAAGTGTTCTAGTGCAAGGGTGAAATTCGACGATTGTGGCAACACTTTTAAGAAAAATGCTTACTTGAAAAAACATATGAAGACACAACATGGAAAGTTTCATGAAAAAGACAGTGACCGTGATTCCGATTGGGATGACGATCCTGATATAAGTGTTGTAATACGTAAAAGGATTGATCCTCCGCCTGTGTGTGTCCATAAAAAGATTATGGATGAGAATTCGAAGCAGAAAGTAACAGTGGATGAAAACGATAATGTAGAGAAAATGGATAATGATGGTGATATAGACATGCATAATGAGAAAATACAAAATAATGGAATGAATGAATGAATGAATGAATGAAGGAATGGAATGGAATGGAATGGAATGGAATGGAATGGAATGGAATGAAATGGAATGAAATGGAATGAAATGAAATGAAATGAAATGAAATGAAATGAAATGAAATGAATGGTTTTATTCGTTTTATGGCACGTCGACACATAAATAGGTGATATTGTGCGCAAAAAACCGATGAATCATGAAAGAAATAGAGATTATTTAACTGCTGGGATCGATTATAGGGAAATCCTTCACGAGTGGTAGACGTGTGGTTGTTTTCACGAACGAGCGCACGAGAGTGAGTGAAAAAACAAAGCACGTCTACCATCAAGTGAAGGATTACCCACTAATCGATCCCAGCAGTTAAATAATTTATTTATTACATTTTAAAATATGTTTTTCAAACAAATATTCGCTTTATTGAATGTCAGCAACACTTTAATGACGTCACGCCTCAACGTCGCAACGTTAGTTATTATGTTCTGAGTTAGCAACGCTAGTTATTATTGTGTTCTGAGTTAGTTATTAATATTTAGCGATTATGAATATTCTTGCACTGAGAAATCCCGATCTTTCACGCATAGAAATGTAATAATAAGGTTGTAATTAAAAATAATGTAAACATATAAAGATAAAACTATCTACAAATAAGGGATGATATGGTAGCAATATAAACTATGTATATATATATAAATCAACAAATGCCCGCCAATGGAGATGCGACGCATAGCGATGAGAAGATTGATAGTGGTTTTGATAGAGGACAGAAAAGTTGAGGATGAGATGGTAAAAACTGCGAAAATTGAGTATAAGGTTAGGAATGACTTTAAAGGGGGAAAACGTTGATCACGAAATAAGTGTAGACGAAGATGAACAGAATGTGTTTCGTCAAAAGCCGGGAAATCTATGGCCAACTTCAAGATCAACGTCAAGATCAACTTGGTTGAAACTAGTAAACGCTGATAGAAGCGTCAGTTTGGAAGACATTCACATAGAAAGGGTAGTTGATCCATCTGGCTGGTGGACGATTCGTAATGACCATTAAGTATTAATATGTTGCCGAGTGTTTGTATTTTGCAGTTTGTAATTTTGAAAATAGTGTGTTTATTGTTGTTGTTGTTAATAGATAGTCCATAACATTTTGTGTTAGTTAATTAGAAAGTCATGCGGGACGCATGTATCCGGAAGCGCGGGTAATGTGACGACCAAATACATAAATATATCTATACCATGAATTGATTAATATACTCGGTTATCTCCTTGTTTAACATTACGCCATTTACGCCATTTACCTTGTATGAATCAATCTTAGTCCAAATAATAATAGAGTAAGTTTTATGATAGCTTGTTGATTTGATGAGTTTATGAAAAAAACAAATCTTATAGACTGTTACGTTGTTTTATTACTTATAAGTAGAAAATCGCTAGCCGCTCATTACGTATAGTATATGATCAGGCGCTCATTGGAATTATGTAAGAAGTAGCGATAACTTCCAGTAGTTTTTAACACTTCGATATAAAGCCAACTATTTAAATTCAGGATATTTCTTCCAGGACTTTGGGCAGTAGGTAAGGCACTTGTTCTGATCACTTTAAGACTGCATAAAAAAGATTGCATCATATGAACAAACAAATGTGTGTTCAGTCCCGATTCTAGTGTGCCTATAGCTTTAGGATGTCCCGCTGGTTAAAAGGCGGAGAGACTATATACCTCAGACCCCCCACCCCCCAACTCCCAACCGTCACCCACCGCACCCACACATACATACACACAACAAAGGGAGTGGAGGGGCAGAGCTTTGCTATCCCCAATAATTTAAGAAATACACACACACACACACCTCAAACACCATCATCCCGTCCACCACACCCCGTAATTTATTTAATGGTCTGGTGGCTAAATCAAGAATTTATACACAGATATATGTTAAGACCTGTTAAGTATAAATGATTGGCCTAATGCACTGTAATTTACTTCTGTTATGGGTTTATCTCATCACTGTATCTTTATTCTCGGTCACAGAGATTGGAGAATCAAAATGTTCAGTTGCCCTCGCCCCTAATACCTCGCCCCTAATATTCCATAAGCTCCTACGCACGCCACACCAAATATTCCATACGCTCCTGTGCCACTGATACATCATAAAGAAACATACGTAATAGTCGCGGCCTTGACCCACAACATTATCTTATCATGATTCGCTCACTCGCCTTGCGCAAGCAAAATCGTTATTAAACTCGTGTGTCACATGTTTTGTCACGTGATATTGCCAGCATAAATGCACACTGACATCAGAATTCAGTGCACTTTTCACGAATAGACGAAGGCAAGAGGAGATTAATAAATAATCATTAATTAATTTATTATAGACGTTTGATTGTGCTTGTTTTGGATTCATTTCTACACGTGAGTACGCTTTTCTTTTTATTTGATAAATACGATTGACAGAGTGCAGAATAGATTGAAATACAGACTACTGACAGTATTAAATGGAAATAATATAACACATAATTCTAAAGTAGTCTTGTTACATAATTTACTTATGTATGTATTACTGTGCTTTAGGCCAAACCTGTCGTTTGACATCTTTTTTTTTTAAAAGTCACTGATTTGTTCAATGCAGTATTACAAGTGCAGTTGGAGCTATAATTTTTTTTCTTAACTTTGTTTCTTTCGTTTGCGTAAAGACATTCTTTATTTATTTATTTCTTAAGTCGTCTCCGTGGCCGAGTGGTTAACGATGTTGCGTTGTAAATATTCGCCTCTCACCACTGCGGTTTCGAATTCCACTGGGAGCTCGATTTGCAAGTGAGGAAGTGTCTATTCCTACGGATGGCGGGAGATGTACAGTACTGGTTCTAAAAAAGTGGGTGGTCTGCATCCACCACAAACAAACCGACCGTCATATATAACCTTACATGTGTTGAAAAGACGTAAAACACCATACACATCTTCTATCATCCATTGCTTTTACTGCGCAGCAGATAATTTCCTTTGTTTCCATTGTTTGTATGAATCGTATAGATCATTGTTTGTCGTCTGCAAGAAGAAATCGATATAATAATGGAAATATACTATCATCTATGCGCAAAAACACGGATTTTCCTATTATAGGATTTTCCTACTGTGAACTGCGCTGAATCACCGTCTAAACACTGCAATATCACCGTCCAAGTACGTGAAACGATTTAGTGTCGGTCTAGTTTGTGAACCAGAAACAGCTTTAAAAAGGCATAGTGTAAAATATAGTGTGGAGACGCGGAGTCGATTTTCGGTCCGTTTTTTTCTGTAGTGTAGTTGTTGTACACCTTAACCCTATGTTAAATCACGGAGTACTTATAACCCGACTGACCGTAAAATATGTCATTTCACCATTTGACAAAATATTAGTGTAACTTCTAATATTCGGTGAATTAATTTAGTATGCTTCCCGAAGGGCGAGCATATTGTTGCGTCCGTCCGTGTGCCTGTCTCACTTTCTTGTCGGAAGCATATTTTCAAAACTACTGATGGGACTGCAAAGGAACTTCACACAATGATAGAGGGTAATGAGAGGAAGTGCAGAGTGCATGAACCGTAGCTCTGTCATCGTTCAAATTAAGAGTTATTGCCCTTTGTAATTTTAGATTTTTTGTCCGCAGCATATCTTCAACACTACAGAAGGGACTGCACTGAAACTTCACACCATGATAGAGGGCAATGTGAGGAAGTGCTGAGTGCAAGAACTCTGTTGTCATTCTAATTTAATAGAGTTATTGCCCTTTGTAATCGTATACTTAGATTTTTTATCTGGAATTTAATAAGAGTCATTGCCCTTTGTAATTTTATACTTAGATTTTTTATCTGGCCCACATAATGGAATTGCAAATTGAAAACTGCTGGGTGGTACAAGGCCATATGGTAAGTAGAGGATACATTTCGGGGAGCATCCGTCGATTCTATCGATGTTCTCATGTTTGATATGATTACACCGTACACAATATAATGTAAATTGCATAAACCTAACACGTTCTCTCTCCATGCCTACCAAATAGTCAGTCTGTACAATGGATTATCTGTATATGTATGGTACACGTTTCCGTCAAACTTGACGATTACAACGCGGGTTGGTTGAGCATTAATTATATTCTGGAGGCATGCTGAATTCCATCTCAATCTAAAATCGGAGAAGACGAATTAACTCGTCTTTTGAATTAAGTCTTCTTTTAATACATTTCAAACGGTTGAGGAGCCTTCAAAAGGCCCATCCTCTTTTTTTGGTGAGGATTATCGACCCTCCTATTGTAAAAGTTTGTAAAATTGAAAAAGAAAAAGGGTGTGTTTAAAAAAAATGTTTCTAGGTAAAAGCTCGAATTTTGTACTCTATCAAAGGTACTAGATTTTCTTTATTTTTATTACTTGAGACTGTTGTAGCATGTACTTCTTGCAAATGAAAACCTTTTTTTTTGCTGAAAAACTGGGTTGAAAAACTGGGTCAAAATAAAATAATACTGACCTGGTAACTGACATACACAATCTCTAATCTATAACTCCTATCACTGACACAGATTGGTGATAAAAATGTGCATACTGGTACTTTTGTATAAGTATTAGTAGTTTGGGACAGGAAATATAAATGGCATTAACCTTAACCCGCTAAGCACAACTATATATACTAGCCTTTGCGTTAATTATAAACCCAGATCAGCCTGCGAGATCAGGGTTTATGATGTCCAGCTGCTGATCAGTCAGTTCCCCCAAAATACCCCTTTGTCACATAAATGGAATGGTCTTAATTAAAAAAAGAGCAGTCCATTATATAAATGTTGAGGGTTAAAAAAGAAACACGTTATATGTTAGAGTTTTCAAGCAGACAATATGCTCAATTTGTTAATGGTGCACATAATCAACATAGTTGTATGCAAAAACAGTTTGCTTTGAAATATTCATATATGCAAGTTTTGTATAAAAACGGGACATCGGATGTCAAAATCAAGATTGCCAGGTGTGCCTTTAAAACTGCAAACGTAAGGACATATCAGATTAGCTAGTGCATCACCTCATGGGGCGACCATTCATTTTACATACTTTGGGTTGTAAACCTAAAGGCAACTTTTGAGGCCGCATTAAGGCTAATAACACAATATGTTTGTTTCGGGTTAATACATTGAAACAAAAAGTAGGGTAGGCACTATTACGTAGTTTATATAATATTTATGGTGCTTACTTAGAATTTAGGGTACGGCCAAATGGGGTGTCCTGAAACATAGGTGATATTTTATATGTTTGGCCTAATGCACCAACATCATTATGTATAACCTGGTGATAACGTCTGACATCTGGGTTACCTCGAATCTAAATGAATTGGGCAACACATGTGCTGGGAAATATTAAAAATAACTTCTTGTCTGATACGAATAAAACGATATAAAAATAAAATGTTCAAGAAAATTATCACAAAGCCTAAAGGTAGTATTTGCTCATTGATGACTTCGTTAACCTCATCCACACGATACCACATGTATGGATCAATGATCTTTTGTGACAACTTACCAAGCATATAGTATTTCATGCGGAGGGTTTTGTTCACCTTTCCAAAATCATGAGAGAAATTTTCCACCACTGTAAAAACGCGAGACGACGGATTTTGTAGTATGTCGGAAAAACAGTATTTGTTTTTATTGTTTTTTGTCCGAGAGGAGTTTTGTCCATTAGAGAGGCCTAATTTTATAAATAACATTTTTTTAGAATTCAGTGGCAAGTTTTATTGTGATTATTTAAGAGGCACATTTATACGCTTGGGTTGTTTTGAAATTTGAACATGTTTTAAAACCAACCTCAATATTACCCGTGACAAATCTAGTATTGCATCATCTCGCGTGATAATAACCATACATGGAAACCACGTACTCGCTACATGGCACGTAGTCAACACCACCTGCGTCACGCAATGCATCACAACATTCAATCACAGTGCAACAGCTGTTGTATGTATACAAAAAACATCGGGGTCAACAATAATAGAATACAAAAACATCGGATCCGGTTACCTGCGACCGACGATTTACATTGTTCATTCCTGGATATAAATGGTAAAACGGCGCTCCCTTATAGAACAGTATTGATTTAAAGATCACTACGTCATTGCGTAAAATATGAATTCAGGCATGTTATATCCTGGTGTATGAATGGATATGTTCATTGTAAACATTCCAAACTTCCGCGTTTCTTCATGTTTAGTACAACCCGTGGGGCCCAATTCTTCCCATATTAATAAATTGTATAAAGATTGCATGAATTACTTGCATGATCGAGTTAATATAAATAACCTGTTTGAGGTAAGGAAGTAAAGCGGATCATCTCCGTTAATAGGTTAGAAAATATGCTAACGTTTACGAATATACATACAATCCTAGACATTTTAAATAAAAAAAACCGATTTACTATACTCGTGGCTTTTTTCGAGAAAATAGGGGAAATATATATATATATATATATATTTATTTATACTGAACAAAGAAACGTCTGATTTTCTTGCTGGTATTTCCATAAGCCAGGTTTTGAGGGCGTATATAAGTTTAATAAAACAATGTTTGATGTTTATAAGCACACTTAAGTGAGTACTAAATATCCCATTAAACAATCCCATTAAACAGTTTCAAATTTGCCGAGCAATTATCTTTTATTGATGATATGGTAATGTTAAAGGGTAATTTGATGATTGTTGATAATCAAAAGCTGCCATCTACACAATCTGTGTTATGTTTTTTTGTGACTTTTTGGGTAAGTAACATTATAGAGAATATTGTCTCGGACAAAATTCGGAATTTTCGTAGATTTAATTTTTGTGGCCAAAATGCATGTTTTAAGAAAAAAGGGGCCAACTCCCTTGTGTACTGAACTTTTCAAAAACATCTTCGGACTATTGTTGGCGGTCTATCTAGCTATTCTTAAAACATCATTAATGGTTTCCTGTTTTGCTGTCTAGACAATCGGCAGTTTATTTTTTTGTTCAGTATATATTGTGGTGGAGGCAGACCACCCAG
Organism: Cyrtodaria siliqua; assembly: GCA_037043455.1. Classification (NCBI taxonomy): domain Eukaryota; kingdom Metazoa; phylum Mollusca; class Bivalvia; order Adapedonta; family Hiatellidae; genus Cyrtodaria; species Cyrtodaria siliqua. Next base: position 17,857 of record JAWPHD010004967.1, read on the forward strand.
TTTTCCTGGGTAAAACAAGTATTGTATACCTCACGCCATCCGCAAGAATCGACACTTCCTCACTTACAAGCCAGGCTGCCAGTGGGATTCATACCGGCAGCGGTGAGAGGCGAGAAGGGCGTTAACCCCTTGCCCAAGGATGCAGATGTAGGTTGTTGTACATGCGCCCAAATTGTGACGTAAGCTGATGCAACACTGGCGTTATTAATTATTTTGAGAACCATTAGTTGATCGACATATGTCGACGACTTTTGAACTTTCATCTGGGTGTAAATTGTTTTTTCAACTATTTAAAAACGTTAGAGACTCTTAAACCGTGACTGCATGACGAGCGATATGACGCATGCAGTAGATCAAAGGATGTTTTCTCTTTTGAAAAAGTCAACACCCTATTAATTTGCACTAAATGCAAATTTAGTTTGAGCGTACTAAAAGGTTTTATTTCAAATACTGTATTTGTTCATAAACATGAACATTGACGATTATATAAATTATACATATTGACCGAAATTCACCGATATGCATCCTCTTTTATCAGCATTGTGTATTTACACGTAGCATCGGTAGCTCAGTGGATATGCTTTAGAGCTACAGACCTCTGCCCTGAGTGCGTGTGTGTGAAGTGGGGTGGGGTGGGGGGGGGGGGTCATCGGTAGCTCAGTGGATACGCTTTAAAGCTACAGACCTCTGCCCTGCGTGCGTGTGTGTGAAGTGGGGGGTGGGTCATCGGTAGCTCAGTGGATACGCGTTAGAGCTACAGACCTCTGCCCTGTGTGGGGGTGTGCTAGGAGGCTTGTCTGATGGGAAATTTCATCCTATAACCTAATATGCTGGGTTAACGGGAAGTAAAACCCTATTTCATTTGGTTAGAAAACATAATTATGTTAAGCAGAAAATTTGTCCATGGGTCACAAGCGCAATCAGTCGCAAAAAGATGGACGTGAGGAACAACTTGAACGTAAAACTTTTATTTTGTACGGTAATACGTTTTTATAGGTTTATGTCCACTTTTTTCTAAATAGCATGTAAGCCAAAATTGACACATAATTGTACGGTAAAACGTTTTATAGGTTTATGTCCACTTTTTTCTAAATAGCATGTAAGCCAAAATTGACACATAAACTAGCGGAATGAATATATGTTACAATTTATTTTGACAATGGGGTAGCCACCTACTCTCAAACTATAAGAACGGACGGACGGACAGACAAAGTTAATACTATATGTCTCATTTGCGGCGGGGCACAACAGTACAATGTAGTTTTGGGCCTTTAAACATTACACTATGTGCACGTTGGACATTGGACAACGACGTGCGGATGATAAGAACCTCATAATTAAAGGTCATTATTGGGTTATCCAGAAATAAAGTCAAGTATTCGTATGTGTCATAACACCGGTTTATACTAAGGCCAGCACAAAAATGTTTGTTTTCCTGTAACTGGACTGAGCAATAATTCATACTCCTTACTTTAAAATGACTACCACACATCCATAACATTTAGCTCCGTCTCCTACACTCCCCCCTCACCCTTCCCCACTTCGCGCAACCCAAAAATAAAAACAGGTATAATTCTGCTTTTGTTCCCAAAAACTAGGTAGGATTTTCTTTTTCAGAGTTGATCCTTACTAAATATCTTCTGCATGTTTACATAACATGGGTGGTCCCCTGACTACTCACATTTGCAGCCCTTTACTCGCTACATAATGGACTGTTCTTTCTTTGAAATAAGACCATTCCATTTATGTGACAAAGGGGTGTTTTGGGGGAAATGACTGATCAGCAGTCGGACATTGTAAACCCTGATCAGGCTGATCTGGGTTTACAATGGACGCAAAGGCTGTTATAATCATGCTTAGTGGGAATTTACTTTCCTTGCTGTGGGACCTTTTCCAAACATTTTGTGATTGGGGTCTCAAAATTGGGTCGATGGGAAACCAGAAAAGGAGCTTTAATTTGTTTGTACTTTTTAGCTCGCCGTGACGAAAAATTAATGTGTCCCTTTAATAATATATACATTCTACATTTCATTCACGAGGTTAACATCCTCGATTTACAACTAAGTACAGTCTTGAATTCAGTTAATGAATTCAGTTAATTCAACAGGTTATCTCGACATAACACTGAGTGTAAGCACACTTATTTAATCTACATTTCTGCTGGTCACATGGAGTTCAGTCAGTTTTTCTACTATAAAAGTCAAGTTAGTAACTGCCGCTTGCTATATTGCTTTTGTTGCTATTTAAAATGGACTCTTTTACGTACTGCTAGATCATATTGTAATACACAGAACGGGCTTATATTTAATTATTTTTTACTTCGACTAAACAGTACTGTATAGGTAAGTTATAGTTTTAATGTTTTCATAATAATTTCCTAAAGATTTTTTCTACAATATGGCGTCACAATAGGTCTAGTACTAAACTTAACAACTTAATAAAAAATTGCATCTCCTTGACACAAATATTGATATGGGTTGGTACATCTGTTAAAGTATAATATTTCGTGATTTTATTTTTATGGAAAGCTCTGGTAAACTGTGTATTTTTGTATTATGCTTTCTACATCAAAATAGTAGTAGTAACAAATATAGCTTATAACACATATAACGGGTGAAGTGGCCACTCGTGAATTGCTGTTCCTTTATCTTTCTGCTATATCATGACACTTGTTCGTCACATACTGTCGCCACGCAGTAAAGGTATTTGATCATTATAGTTCGTTATCAAGGCATTCAGCTTACGTCACGATTTGTGTTTTTTCCTTAGTCGTATGTATTTTGGAATCTTGAATTCCACTGCACAAATCCACTCCACTTTTTGGAGTCATGTTAACGTTTTTGGAACCGAATCCACTCCACTCCGATTTATTTGCGGTACACATTTAACAAGTATGACAATATCTATGGCCCTTTTTTCTTCAAATTGTCATCTTTATTTTATTCTCTTCGTACAGTTTAACTCCGATTGCTATGAAACTCGGTATAGAGCATATGCATAAAGTAAACCACATATCGTCAGGCTTTCCTTCCCGATGATTTTTCCACGAGTTATGCCCCTTTTGGACAAGTTTATTTTCATGTACATTTACATGAGTTATGCCCCTATTTATTTACATGATTTATGCCCCTTTTTGGACTTAAGTTTATTTTCATATACATATATCGACTTTTCATGAACATTTCCATGAGTAATGTCCCTTTTGGACGTTTATTTTCATATTACATATATCCATTGTTCATGTATCTATAGTGAATGCAATGTTGTACAGCTCCTACAGTTTGCTATATAGAACCGACACAAAGTGGACATGTGCTATTTAACATCGCAGATTCCGTTAGGAATATTGGATTATGATCAGACCGACCATGTTTGCTGTTTTCCTACCTACCCACGAAAAAGGGCCCTACCCAAAACTTGTTATAGCAATGCTTTAACATTTATTAGCTCTACTGATCAGAGATCAGCAGAGCTTATGCCGTGGTGCGGCGTCCGTCGTCCGTCTGGCCGTCTGTCCGTAAACTTTTATTTGTAGCGACTTCACAGCTGAAACTACTGGATGGATATTCATGAAACTTTACAGAAATGTTGCCCATAAAGTCTAGTTGATCCTAGCAAAAATTCATGTTGATGTAAAATCCAAGATGGCCGCCAAAGCTAAAAATAGAGTTTTAAAATACAAGTTTGTAGCGACTTCTTCTTGAAAACTATAAGTGATATTGATATGGGACTTTTTCTAAAATGATCAGCATGACATGATGTTGATCCTAGTCAAAAATCGTTTTGATTCAACGTTAAACATGGCTGCCAGCGGCCATCTTTGTTTACATAGAGTTATATAGTAAATACTTGTAGCGACTACTTCTCTGAAAATACTTGGCGGATTGTCATGAAACTTCACAGGAATGTTGCTCTTGATGTCTAATTGATCCTAGAAAAATTTCAGGTCGGCCGGAAATTCAAGATGGCCGTCACAGCTAAAAATAGATTTTTAAAAAATAAGTTTGTAGCGACTACTTCTTGAAAACTATAAGTGATATTGATATGGGACTTTTTCTAAAATGATCAGCATTACATGATGTTGATCCTAGTCAAAAATCGTTTTGATTCAACGTTAAACATGGCTGCCAGCGGCCATCTTTGTTTACATAGAGTTATATAGTAAAAACGTGTAGCGACTACTCCTCTGAAACTACTTGGCGGATTGTCATGAAACTTTACAGGAATGTTGCTCTTGATGTCTTATTGAACCTATCAAAATTTCAGGTCGGCCGGAAATTCAAGATGGCCGTCACAGCTAAAAATAGATTTTTAAAAAATAAGTTTGTAGCGACTACTTCTTGAAAACTATAAGTGATATTGATATGGGACTTTTTCTAAAATGATCAGCATGACATGATGTAGATCCTTGTGGAAAATTATTTTGATTCGACGTTAAACATGGCTGCCAGTGGCCATCTTTGGTTACATAGAGTTATATAGTAAAAACTTGTAGCGACTACTCCTCTGAAACTACTTGACGGATGTTCATGAAACTTCACAGGAATGTGGCTCTTGATGTCTAGTTGATCCTAGAAAAATTTCAGGTCGGCCGGAAATTCAAGATGGCCTCCACAGCTAAAAATAGATTTAAAATAAATAAGTTTGTAGCGACTACTTCTTCAAAACAATAAGAGATATTGATATGGGACTTTTTCTAAAATGATCAGTATGACATGATGTTGGTCCTTGTCGAAAATCGTTTTGATTTGACCTTAAACATGGCTGCTTTGTTTACATAGAGTTATATAATGAAAACTTGTAGCGACTACTTCTTTGAAACTACCTGACGGATTTTCATGAAACTTCACAGGAATGTTGCTCTTAATGTCTTATTGATCTTAGCAAAATTTCAGGTCGGCCGGAAATTCAAGATGGCCGCCACGGTTAAAAATAGATTTTCAAAAAACAAGTCTGTAGCGACTACTTCCTGAAATCAAAAATCAATCAGTAGAGCTTCAAGGTCATTGACCTCTTGTTTTTTTGTTGCTATCCAGTATATATTTCTTTAATTGTTTCAGGTATTTAATGTCCTTGGCAAAAGAAAAAAACAAAAAACTTACCTACCCAAGTATGAATTGAATTGAATGTTGTTTAACGGCTCATCAACACAATATAGGTTATTTAGAGCCGCCCCAGAGAGAGGGGAAGGATACATAGGCATCCGGGAACCGTGCCCTACTCTTTTATTATCGAATATATTCCTATGGTTCTTTAGCGTGGTCGGAGGGTAGACCGATACACGGGACCGCTCGCTTAACGGCCCCACCCGCGGACGAGGCTAAGGGAATTTATGAAATTCTGGGTCGGGAATCAGCAAACAAATTTTGTAAGGGGCCTCAAAATATTTTGCGACGGCTACAAGTCGACATCGTTACATGGATACATCTCTGGTTTATTGTTCAAGACTAGCCCCTTTTTCTTGTATATTTGAGTGACTATAACCAGTCATAGGCTGGTGATATTTCCCACGGGTTATATACTATTTTAATATAATTGCAAAAATAACGGCGTAAAATCATCGAACCAGTCATTGAACTAATTATAGACATATCTATATTTTGTTTTTCGTCTCATTTCAGCGTATATAATTATCTACGATACACATCACACAATGACTGCATTTGAACATCCCGCGCGTCTGGATAAGGCAGTTCTGGAAAGTTACATGTCCCTTCCCCTGCCCGATGACAAAGTCATGTGCGAGTACATCTGGATCGACGGTACCGGGGAAGGCATCAGAAGCAAGTGCCGGACATTAGACGTCGAACCCAAAGATGCATCAGGTTAGTTCACCAAATATCACTCGACAATGTTGAAACTAACAGAATGTTTCAAAACTAACGAAACAATCAGAAACTACAAACAAAAGTTTAACAAACTGTCCAGTAACTAACCAAAAATCGGAAAGTAACTGAGTGAAAATGTTGAGAAACACGGTAAAATGTCTAGAAAATGCGAACAAAAACAAAAGTTTAGAAAAGATTCAGAACTAACCAAACTATCCACCACAATGTCCAGAAATTTATTTTTGCCCTATTACTGTCTGGATTGATATAGGCTTTTAGACACACAAACAAATGTTTTAACCAGACAAACATGAAACACTGTTGTGTGACCTATGCCGTACAACGTATACACGACACCATTATCATCCCAATATATAAAAGACAAGAAATGCAGCCAAATATTAAACACTAGAAACTATTTAGAAACATTACTGATAAAAAGAAAGATGTGTCATATTGTCAGTCTAGATAATGTGGTCACGAACGCTGGGGGTCGCCGATAATGGGTCGTAAGCATAATTTGCTCAAAATATTTTAAATTATAATTTTTCTTCCCTTGCAGAACTTCCAGTCTGGAACTACGATGGCTCTAGTACGTACCAGGCGGAAGGTTCCAACTCCGACATGTACCTATACCCCTGTGCCATATTCAAGGATCCTTTCAGACGGGGCAAGAACAAGCTGATTTTATGCGAGGTTTACAAATACGACAAAACCCCTGCAGGTACGATTTAATTAAGAGATTTCTAAACAGTTTTCAGATATTTTTTTTTAGAATTCTATTCATCAATATCAGGAAGAGTATGAAACGTTCGTGTTAATGTAAATACTATTCTTATAGTGTAGATTTCTTTATTTGCAGGTGAGAAGGTTCTAGGCTCATTCTCCATTTGTATCTCGCTGTAAATGGAGGATGAGCCTGGCATGTTCATTCCTGTTAGGGGCTATATAACCTTTGATGTGTTGGTGCGCCTTAAAATCCAATTAAAAAAAACGTTCTTTTATTTTTACCAGACACGAACAAACGCCAATCCTGCAATAAAGTCATGACGGAGGCTAAAGCCGCCAAGCCGTGGTTTGGGATAGAACAGGAGTATACAATGATGTCACATAGTGGGACACCATTCGGCTGGCCCCAGAACGGATTCCCAGGACCCCAGGGTGAGTTGCGAACCCCATTTTTGGTTGCCCATTGGGGTAATTACTAGTCTCGTCCAAGACATCTATGATATCGATTTGTGACTTGTGCAAGTATAGCGTTACTCTCAATTTGGAAAGGGACACAACTGTGGTTTGTTCACCATATGTACTGGACGAGCCTCCGATGTAGTATATTATAATGGAAATTATTATTTGGTAATGGCCGTAACTAATGTTGTAAGAACTTGTGGCCCTACCCATTTGCATACGTTGTAAAAAAAAACTGCAATAATGTTTACACCATATAATGGGAATTTTAGACTGTTATCATCCATTCCTTTCTAATCGCTTCTTTTTCGAACAGCAGTTTCAAATATCCAGACTATATTGTGTTGATTAGCTGTTAGACATTTTACATTCACCTTGGTTTAAATCAAAGGGCCGCGGTGGGCCAATAAGACTGAATCAGAAAATCACTGGTTTGAGATTCGTCAGCGCAACCGGTTTTCTTTACTGTGTCATTAGGCAAGAAACTTTCCTTAACATCAATTTCAACCACATCTCTTATCAACCAAGTAAGGTAACACATTCTCTTGATCTGGAATTCCAAGCTTGAGAATAACGGATTTCTGCTAATTTACAAAATTGACAAATGGCGCTCGTTTACATGCTGCGCTGCGTAATAATTATATAAGAGTACCATATAGTAACTGTACCATATAGTAACAGTACCAGTACCATATAGTAACAGTACCAGTACCATATAGTAACAGTACCATATAGTAACAGTACCATATAGTAACAGCGCCAACCTTGTTTATCATTACAGTAATTTTGCATTCATGCATCCAACACGTGTCGTAAAGGATTAATTATGCAATATGTTGTAACACGTATTAATACGCTCATTCCAGGTCCTTACTATTGCGGTGTTGGCGCCACCAAGGTTTACGGCCGAGATATTGTAGAGGCCCACTACCGAGCATGTCTGTATGCAGGTGTGAAAATCGCCGGAATCAATGCCGAGGTGATGCCAGCCCAGGTACGTACATTACTATACTGACCCATGCACTTCCGGCCTTGAGCAAAGTCTGATTGGACTGTTTTGATAGGTCCTATATACTGGTTTAGTTACTCATGCAGGCCATATAAGGCAACCAGGTGGTGGCTTTCAGTTGATAGTAAGAGTATAGAGTGAGCGGAATCCACTGTCCCCGCAATCGGCTCTACATAGCCTAATATGTTCATGAGCTGTTCGAGCACATGGGCTTAATTAGAAAAAATACGAAACAAACATCTATCTGTTGAGTGTATTTTTACTTAGTTGTTGCATACCTACTGAATTTTAAATCATAAGTCGATGGGTATGAGTGGCCCAGTCGAACTGCGTTGATCGCCAAGAGCTCTTGTATTATGCATTGTTATATCTTGACCATTATGTTTCACAGTGGGAGTTCCAAGTCGGACCATGTGAAGGTATAGACATGGGTGACCATTTGTGGGTCGGCAGGTACCTTTTGGAAAGAGTAGCAGAAGATTTTGGCGTCGTTATCACCTTTGACCCCAAGCCGCAAAAGGGCGACTGGAACGGCGCAGGCGCACACTGCAATTATAGCACACTAGCGATGCGAGAAAAGGGTGGAATAAAGTAAGTCCAGTCATTGTGTTTTAGTGCTTGTCCTATGCAGTTGTTATAATTCTGGACAGATGTGCAATGTTTGGTTTATGTTACTGCATGCAAAGCGTCGCATTTAAATTACACATTCGATAGTTATTGCTTGCATAGGGACTCCATTCTAGCATAGGGACTCCATTCTAGGGACTCCATTCTAGCATAGGGACTCCATTCTAGCATAGGGACTCCATGTAAGCATCTTCAGTGACTCACTTTTCTGTGATACTAAAACATTTGGTTACTACATTGTCTAAGCAAATTATATAAACATCTTCAATTACTCACTTTGTAGTGACTAAAACATTTGATTACTCCATATTCTAAGTAACTGATAACCATTCAGCGGGACATTCATGTCCCATGAACACATTTTCAGATTTATTGTATATGTAAATTTATAACAAATATGCCAGTAAATAAAGGCTAGGCTAGGATTGCCACTATTAAATAAAACTAATAAATGTAGATATCAATACAGCACAAAACATACCATAGGTGTCAAAAGCTATTCATAAATTTGAAACAAATTTTAATTTAACTTGAATATTTTCAGGCATATCGAGGACGCCATTGATAAATTAGCTCGTCATCACGCGCGCCACATCCGGGCGTACGATCCCAAGGAAGGGGAGGACAATAAACGACGTCTCACGGGACTTCACGAGACGTCAAGCATTCATGACTTTTCGGCTGGAGTGGCCAACCGTGGAGCTAGTATCCGAATTCCCCGCCAGGTGGCGGAGGACGGTTTGGGATATTTGGAAGACAGAAGACCCTCATCGAACTGTGATCCCTACTCAGTAACAGAAGCGATTACGTTCACAACAGTTTTAGAAAAATGAAAACTAATTCAAACTTGATTCATCTAGACTATACCATTGTTTATTCATGTTATATTTAAAGCGGCATTACGTTGTATGCTTCTAGAATATATGGTTGCTTAACAAAAAATATATATCGCTCGGAAGAGAGTTGTGATACCATGGTAGGCAAGACTGTTTGTATGCCCTGCCAGGGCATTTGTATTACCATTGACCAACCGTATGTCGTACGTACGAAAAAAGTGGAGAGAACTGTTAATTAATGTTGTAATAACTTGTCGTTCAATCCATTTGCATATGTTGCTATGAATATTGTGTTGTAACATATCTGCAATAAAATATTATTGAACTAAACTACGAAAAAAGTGTTGAACAGTTTCGTTAAGTTCATTTTTATGTAGCAACATGTGATCGATACATCATTGTCTGTAAATGTGGGTAGAATCCCCACAAAATCATGTTCATTTTATCATTTTTTGTTCATGTTCATTAAAGGTCTTCATCATGATTCCTGCATTGTTTCTGGTGCCATCTCGCTCACATCAAAAGAGCTGTGGCAGGAAAACAATAAACGTGGCTCCAGTGTAAATGGAGTTCTACGATAGAATTTGCAGCAACTCTGCAGTTCAGGGTGAGAAGGTTCTAGGCCCATTTTCCATATTTTATCTCGATGTACATGGAGGATGAGCCTGGCATGGGCGCCATATAACCTTTCATGTGTTGGTGCGCCTTAAAACCCCAATTCAATTCAATTATTTATGTTTGGTCAATATATCACAGTATTTTCGAGTTCACACCCTGACAATTGGAAATAAGCTCATTCTAGATTTCTGTTATATATAATATCAGTAACTTGGTACTTGTCTACAACACAGATTCGAGCCTTGATGTAGGATTGCTATTATCAGGTTGTAGTACAATTTAAAATTGTAAAGTGGCTACATCGTAAATGGAGTGTCTACTATAGAATTTGCAGTTCTGCAGGTCAGAAGATTCTAGGCCCATTCTTCATATTATCTTGATGTAAATGGAGGATGATCTTCGCATATTCATTCCTGTTAGGCGCCATATAACCTTTCTTGTGTAAGTGCCGTAAAACCCAATTCAATTCAATTCAATTGAAAAGTGTATGCCCATATCTGAAATTGGTGAATCATAAGTAATAAGTATTTATTGTTGCTGGTAATTTGAAGGCATACGCTATTTTTTTTGTATTTTTTTCACAAAAGTCGTGGTATTGTTACTGGCATCCCGCATTGTCTATATTTCATTCTGTACGAGGGGTACCAGCTGTAAAATATTGTGTAAATAATAAACTAGTATGTTTTTTTAATGATCAGAAATATGTTTTACAGTTAACGTTTACTATTCATGTAACTTTCTGGCATTTATCTAGAATAGCTTCTACATTGTGTTCTTAACATTATATGTGTTGGTCCCATAATGCACTTTGTTCTTAACATTATATGTTTTGGTCCCATAATGCACTATGTCTGCCCTGTTAGTCGTATATCTCAGTCATTCCCATTCATTTTACGCAAGTTTACTTTTCGGTGTCTGAAAAGTGAAAACAAAAACATTCTTAAGACTGTAGTCCCGGGCAAAATATTCGGTGCGTTAGTCATTCTAATGTGCAATACATTTGAGTGTTTTAAGCCCCGTGTGGTTCCCGGGTGCCCCCGTTTGGTCACGGGGCAAAGAATAGGCCACTGCAGACCCCTTTGGAGAGTAGGCCGAGGGGTAGACCTGTTTTAATATACTTGCAAAAATTCTACCATTCTGCAGGGCAGAAGGTTCTAGGCTCGTTCGTTTTTTTTTATCTTAGAAGTAAATGGTCTGGTCTGAAAGGTTCATTCCTGTTGGCGCCATATGACCGTTTTGTGTTGGTCCGCCGTAAAATCCAATTCAGTTATGTGAATGCTTGATAAATTTCTCTTGGATTGGGTTTTCTATGCTGCTCAGTCAGCTTGCACACTTGGTTTATGCTGTTGACAAATGAAAACAGTTTTTACATATTAACACCGCCAAAGTTCGTAAATGCATTGATGCTGTTTGCTGAGGGTGTATGATTGATGAATTCTATCGAATTGATGTGTTTCGGTATGATTTGTCGTTTTAATTTATGCTATACAAACGTTGCTTTTACTTTACAATTTGCAAGTTGGTATAAGCTTAACATGTACGTTTGTATTTATAGAGTCGTATATTTTTAGAAAAAATGCAGGAACATTGAAATAATAAAAGTACAACCACTTTTAAGTTGATTTTTATTTTCTCTTATTGTCCAATATGTGTTTTAGCAGTATTGTTAACCTGGGGCTATTTAGCTACCTCGTGAAAACAAAAGATGATTCTTAAATCTTTAATTTTCTCAAATACAATACGTCTTGTAAAAATAATTCTGGTTTGAAGGTCTTGTCAGTTACCTGTAGATTCAAATGGTTTTAAGGCTAATTTTACATTCTGTTAGGATACAAGATTTTCAGAAGATGCCTTTTGAAGGAGAGTGAAGACGCTGCGTGAAGCCGTCTCGCCTCTCACCTGTGTGATCAAATCCCACGTGAGCTGGGCTTTTGAGAGTGTTGATTCTTACGGATGGCGGGAGGAAAACAGTACTGGTTCTACCCAGGAGTAAGTGGGTGATCTGCTTCCAACACAAAAACAACAACAAAAACACAATTAGCCTTAACTGTGCTGCAATTTGAAGTTTGAATTAAACTCGCGTATAATGATCAGTCATACGGGGGTCCACATGTAGCGGTGATCTCTATGCTCAACTATATAGTGCTGTCACACTGGAATACCACGCCGTAGTCACATGACACCATCTATTCACCTACTGACACCAGGCCAACCAGTCTTCGAATATGCTGAACGTGAAGCCAGGGAGATAATAGTACCCTTTTCATGAAATTCACTGAACTGGATTTTATAGTCGCACCAACAGCTAAGGTTTTATGGCGACTTTTCCATTTTCCATTGGTGGAGGAAGACCCCAGGTGCCTCTCCGGGCATATTTATTTTGCAAGGGTAGGCACACGGATAAAACCACACGAGCCAGCTTGATAGCTTCCTCACATAAAGATTCATAGGCCCATGAAGGATCCAACCCACAGCGGTGAGGGACAAGTGATTTCAAGTCAAGAGACTAAACACTCGGGCACGGACACCCAACCATTTTATCGACTTGTAAACGAGATGATACGATGGCACGATGACGACGGTACGATCGTCTACCTCGTTGTCGCTGCGTGAAGCCGTCTCGCCTCTATGCGATGGCGATGATAGGATGGTGCGATGGCGATGATATGATGGTGCGATGACGATAACACGATGGAGCATCGTACTATCGTCTTGTAAACTTTTTTTTTTTAAATTCAAAGGAAGATAAACTCTCCTTATTAATAAACATTATGCTTTACATAGTTAATTCCCTTACACTAAGGTAAATTGCCATACGAACGGCTTCAAATAATATTAAAGGGACACCTGGCAATTGACCTGCACAAGTTGAATATTTCTTTAACTATCAGAGTACTCACTAGTCTGGTACCCTTCCCCTACTGCGCTCGCTACTCTCTCTTCGTGGGGTCAGGCATTGGCTGGTGGCATTTTGAATGAGGCATTGTGGGTCAATGTGTCAACAAGATGTTGTTTAATTTGAGAAAGTCATTTTCTTAAAACCTATTTTGACTCGTAGCTAACATATAGAAGGTGTGACCGAGGTGAGGATTCGTTGCAATGCGATCTTATTGATCTAAGACATGTACATTTTGTTTGAAAAATGCTTTAATTAAGATTATTGCACCAATGTTATGATGGCTGGTCAAAATAATGGTGAGCGTCAACAGCTCGCTTTATCGTCGATGGAAACTAAAATAGGCGTCTCTTTCTCTTATAACGTGGTTTGATAAACAGCATATTGTATGATCTTTAATTTAAAACCGTTCGGATGTCTATGGGCCTATAAATAAAAAAGTTATGCCCGTTTTATGATTTGTCGTACCCCACCCACCTTCTTTTTACATGGGCCATAATTGCCCACGAAGAGAGAGTAGCGAGCGCAGTAGGGGAAGGGTACCAGACTAAGTACTCACGTGCATTCAGATTTATTCCGTATAATAGCTTCGTGTATCGGCTTCGTGTAATGTTTTAGACATATTTTAACTTAATATGGTTTAATAAATGGTTGCCTTTTGGGGCGTAGTCTAGGTCATCTGCGACGCTCGTTTGTTTTCAAGACAAGCGTCTAGAACAGTTCTTTTGAGAAAAAAAAGTCTGACGCGGCAACCATTTTACCGAGATTCTGGTATCGTTTCTGATTGGTTGATACAGACGCACCTTCTATTCAAGATATACAGAACCGCAGATGAACAATAAATTAAATAAATAAGGAAACTTTATTATTGTATCGACGACCTAAATGCGGATTGTCAAAAATACTACAATACAACAATACAATAATTTACAGACACGCGTTTCATTTTTTGCACAAACGTTCAAGACGTTTGAATTTACACAAGCGTCGAAGATGATCAAGACTAACTAAGGCGCTGTTGCTTAAGGAGTCGTCAGCTATTTGTCGACTGACCTGAAGGATCCGGATTCAATCCTTAGTTGGTTAGTTGCGCCACACATTCGTATTAATAGTATATAACAAATGTTACGATCTGCAATCTGATTGGTTCTGATCATTCTGCATGTAAGTGATCTCTATAATCTTTAAAGAAACCCGCCAAATAACGACACATTTACATGATAAAACCGTAAACTCTGACTGTCCAGGTGGTCAGGTACTGTTTGGGCCATCTTACCATCGCATCTTACCGTCGACCATTCTGTGACGCCAGAATTGTTCGTTACACCATTTATCTGTGACGCCAGTATTGTTCGTTACACCAGTTAGCTGTGACGCCAGTAATGTTCGTTACACCAGTTAGCTGTGACGCCAGTATTGTTCATTGCACCATTAACTAGTTAGCTGTGACGCCAGTATTGTTCGTTACACCATTTAGCTGTGACGCCAGAATTGTTTGTAACACTATTTAGCGGTGACGCCAGCATTGTTAGTTTCACCATTTAGCTGTGATGCCAGCATTGTTAGTTTCACAATTTAGCTTTGACGCCAGCATTGTTCGTTACACCATTTAGCTGTGGCGTCAGCATTGTTCGTTACACCATTTAGCTATGACGCCAGCATTGTTTAACCATTTAGCAGTATTGCTCATTACACCAGGTAGCTTTGACGCCAACATTGTTCGTTACACCAATTAGCTGTGACGCCAGCATTGTTCGTTACACCATTTAGCTGGGACGCCAGTATTGTTCGCTACACCAGTTAGCTATGACGCCAGCATTGTTCGTTACACCATTTAGCTATGATGCCAGTATTGTTCGGTACATCATTTAGCTACGACGCCAGTATTGTTTCACCATTTAGCAGTATTGCTCATTACACCAGGTAGCTTTGACGCCAACATTGTTCGTTACACCATTTAGCTGTGACGCCAGTATTGTTCGTTACACCATTTAGCTGGGACGCCAGTATTGTTCGCTACACCAGTTAGCTATGACGCCAGCATTGTTCGCCACACCATTTAGCTGTGACGCCAGCATTGTTCGCTACACCATTTAGCTGTGACGCCAGTATTGTTATGTTCGTTACACCATTTAACTGTGACTCCAGTATTGTTCGTTAAACCATTTAGCTGTGACTCCAGTATTGTTTGTTACACCAGTTAGCTGTGACGCCAGTATTGTTCGTTACACCATTCAGTATTGTTCGTTACACCATTTATCTGTGACGCCAGTATTGTTCGTTATACCATTTAGATACATGATTTGCCAATAAGCTGATGAAAGCAACACCAGCAACCTTGCCACTAACTTTCTTTAAACTAGCCATACTCTTACAGATACATGTCATATACCCACCATACTTGTAGATACAAAAGTCTTCAAGTTGCCCGCACTCATGCAGATACAGACCTTTCCTGTCATGTTACATGTAAGATCACAGCCCCATATTGGACACAACACCGAGACAGTGGGCTTTAAGTTACCCACACTTACACGTATATACAGACCATACATGCCAGTCCGGTCAGGTTACATGTAATCCTACACCCGAGTATTGAAAGGACCATAGAGTCAGAATGCTTCCAGTAGCCAATACGCATACAAATATAGGCATACGCATACAAATATAGGCCAAACATGTCAATTTACACGTAAGTATACACCCATGTATTGTACAGAACAGAGCTTCAGAAGTCTTCAAGTAGCACATACTCATACAGATTTAGGCCATACCTATCATGTTAGACCACAAACAGTGAGATTAAAGCCACCAACACTCATATAGATACAATCCATACCTGACATCTGACACTTAAGTATACACCCACATATTGTCAGAAGCTTTAAGCTACTCGCACTCAAAATGATAAAGGCCATACCATACACGTAAATATACACCCACATATTGTACAGACGAACATATACAGTCAGAAGGCTTCAAGTGGCTCACACTCATACAGAAACAAGCCATAACTGTAATGTTACAAGTAAGAACCCCCCACCCCCCCCCCCCCACCCCTCCCCCACACCCAATTGTAAAGAACCTAGAGTAAGGGGCTTACAATTACACATTCCCACACAGATTCAGGACATACATGTCATGTTACACGTAAGACCACACCTACATATCTGTACAGGACAGCAGGTTTCAATATACACACACTCATACATGTACAAGTCACATCTGTCATGTTACTCGCAAGACCGCACACAAGATGGCTTATATCTAACGTTCGCTTCTTATACAAATATTTAAACAAAAACACAGTCATTTTATTGAATTATTGCAGAAATCAGCAATTTCAGTCCTTTTTTTGCAAAATACCCACATGTATACCTTGATTGATTGATTGATTGATTGATTGATTGATTGATTGATTGATTCAATTGATTGATTGATTGATTGACTGACTGATTTAATGAATTACATAAAAGGTATCATTACATCGAGTGTGATATAGGAAATTAAGGATATTCTGACATTTCATAATAATAAATAAAATAATAAATAATCATTAAAATATACGTTTATTACAGGAATCAACATTTTTAGTTGTTTATTTATCCTAAAAATACATTTAGGAATTCATAAACCTTTGGGGACCCTTTTAAAAACAAGAAGAAATGTATAAAATATCATTACAATCACACTTAAACGAAAATAAGCGATAAGCTAAATAAATATGTTTTATTGAACTATTCCAGAAATCAGCAGTTTTACCAAAAAAATTCCCCTTCATTTATTTATTATTTCATTGACATATATGAATACACTTACTAATGGGCAAATAAAATATAGAAAAAGCATTTAAAATATATTTTTATTGAATTATTCCGAAAATCAGCAGTTTTATATTAGTTATTTTTCCAACATTTTGACCAAATAATAAATACATGTAGGGATTCACGAACCTTTGTGAACCCTTTTAAAAATAAGCCGAAATGTATAAAATAGTATTATACCTATTATAGTAAAAGTAAAAGAAAATAAGAGATCCGTTAAAGAAATATTTTGTTACTGAACTATTCCAGAAATTATCAGTTTTAGCGTTTTTATACTCTTTTTATCCATACGTTTTGCCAAAATATATATATCCCTTTATTTATTTATTATTTCATACAAATATATCATTACACTTAAATGGGAATATCATTTAAAATATATGTTTATTGAATTATTCCAGAAATCAGCAGTTTTAGTTGTTTTTCCACATTTTGACCCACAAAACAATACATTTAGGGATACACGAACCTTTGGGACGCCTTTAAACATAAGATGAAATGTATGAAATATCATTATACCTAATATGGTAAAAGAAAATAAGAGATATGCTAAAGAAATAAACAAATATTGAACTATTCCAGAATTTAGCAGTTTTAGTGTTTAACGCTTTTTTCCATATTTTTTGACAAAAGACCAATATGTATCCCTTTATGTATTTATTATTTCATAGGAATATATCATTACACTTAAATGAGTAAATAAAATAATAAATAAACATTTAAAATATTTTTATTGAATTATTCCACAGAAACCAGCAGTTTTTGTTATTTTTTCAACTTTTTGACCCAAAAAATATACTTAGGGATTCATGAACCATTGGGGACCCTTTTAAAAATATGGAGAAATATAAAACACACATTTGAGGAAAGTTTGGTGCTTTTGTCCGGCGTGTCTAGATTGGTTGAATGGTGTTTTACGTCATTTTTTTGCACATCTTAGGTCATATATGACGGTAGATTTGTTTGTGGTAGTGACAGACCACTCCATTTGTCATGTGAAGAACCAGTACTGTATACCTGTGGTCCGTATGAATCGACACTTTCTCACTAGACAGGTCGAGCCCCGTTGTATCTCGAGGTTAGAGAACCAGGTCAGCCTAAACATGAGTGGAAAAAACGTAACAACCTGCCCCGCTCGTGGGATAAAGTGTTACATGTTACAGGCGATGAGGTTGGTTGAGACATCTGCACATACATGATATCATGTAAACCTTTTTTAATGAGTTTTTGTTTTTTAGTTTTCCGTTGTTAGTTACGAAACATAACCTGAAAAACAACAAGAGGTCAATGACCTTGAAGCTCTACTGATTGATTTTGATTTCAGGAAGTAGTCGCTACAGACTTGTTTCTTGAAAAATTATTTTTAAGCGTGGCGGCCATCTTGAATTTCCGGCCGACCTGAAATTTTGCTAGGATCAATTAGACATCAAGAGCAACATTCCTATGAAGTTTCATGAAAATCCGTCAAGTAGTTTCAGAGGAGTACTCGCTACAAGTTTTCATTATATAACTCTATGTAAACAAAGATGGCCACTGGCAGCCATGTTTAACGTCGAATCAAAAAAATGTTCGACTCTGATAACCATCATGTCATGCTGATCATTTTACAAGAAGTCCCATATCAATATCACTTATAGTTTTCAAGATGTAGTCGCTACAAACTTCTTTTTTAAAAATTTATTTTTAGTTGTGGCGGCCATCTTGAATTTCTGGCCGATCTGAAATTTTGCTTGGATCAATTAGACATTAAGAGCAACATTCCTGTAAAGTGTCATGAAAATCCGCCAAGTAGTTTCAAAGGAGTAGTCGCTACAAGTTTTTACTATATAACTCTATGTAAACAAAGATGACCGCTGGCAGCAATGTTTAACGTTGAATCAAAACAATTTTTGACAAGGACCAATATCATGTCATGCTGATCATTTTAGAAAAAGTCCCATATCAATATCACTTATAGTTTTCAAGAAGAAGTCGCTACAAACTTGTATTTTGAAAAATTATTTTTAGTCGTGGCGGCCATCTTGAATTTCCGGCCGACCTAAAATTTTGCTAGGATCAATTAGACATCCAAAGCAACATTCCTGTGAAGTTTCATGAAAATCCGTCAAGTAGTTTCAGAGGAGTAGTCGCTACAAGTTTTCAGTATATAATTCTATTTAAACAAAGATGGCCGCTGGCAGCCATGTTTAACGTCGCATCAAAACGATTTTTGAAAAGGTCCAACATCATGTCATGCTGATCATTTTAGAAAAAGTCCCATATCAATATCACTTATAGTTTTCAAGAAGTAGTCGCTACAAACTTGTTTTTTTAAAACCTATTTTTAGATTTGGCGGCCATCTTGGATTTCACATCAACATGAATTTTTGCTAGAATCAACTAGACTTCATGGGCAACATTTCTGTAAAGTTTCATGAAAATCCATTCAGTAGTTTCAGAGGAGTTGTCGCTACAAAAAAAAGTTTACGGACAGACGGACGGACAGACGGACGACGGACGCCGCACCACGGCATCTCTGATCAGTAGAGCTAAAAACCGATAAATTGTTGACGGTGCTTTAAAACAAGACTGTTATCTGGTAGTATATCACACAAGGCATTATTAAAATAATTACTTTTATTAGAGGAAACAGAGACAAGTGATAATCCCCTGTAAGAACACAGACGCGCTATCCGATGGTTTTGTAATCCAAATGTCTCTCCGCAACTGGCTCTGTATTCTCCCGTCTGTCGAAATGAACAGTTAAGGTGGTAGAATATTGCGGGTGTGAAGGGGTATACAACAGTATACTGGTCGAAACGAATGGAATGTCGGTCGGAGACGGAGGAAACTAAGCACAAATTCGAATTCGACGGCAAATAATGCTCAAAACAAGAGGTCAATGACCTTGAAACTCTACTGACAGATTTTGATAGCCAGATCAGCCATGGGAACCTGTGAAGTGTTATGGAAATAGGACCACTTTCAGAGCAGTAGTCGCCTCAATTTTTCACCTTATATAATAAGATGGCCGTGCCAGTCATTTGGTTAGGGTTCCAATTCAATATCACTTACGGTTTTTGAAAGTGTAGTCGCCACAAAATCGCATTTTTAAAATATAGTTTTAGCCTTGGCGGCCATCTTGTAATTCTGGTCCATCTGAAATGTTGCTAGGATCAACTAGACATCAAGTGCAACATTCCTGTGAAGTTTCATGAAAATCTGTCAAGCAGTGTCAGAGTAATAGTCACCACAAACAAAAGTTTACGGACGGATGGAGGGAGGGACGACGGACGCCGCAACACGTCATGATCTTTGATCAACAGAGCTAACAAATGAACGTTTAAAAATGAATTTTTAAATGTTTGTTCTTTTTTTTTTACATATGTTACTTTCATATGTAAACGGTTTTTTTCACTTTTGTCACAAAATATGTCTCAAAAGAAATAATAATAATAATAATAATAATAATAATAATAATAATAATAAACACTTTATTTAACGAGAGAACTCATCTGAAACTAGTCAATCTTCCATGAGGCCTCAACAATGTATTTACAAAGATATATGATAATTTAAAATGAATTGTAGTATATTCATGGATACAGTTACATAAATATGTCCAAACTGAGTTGCAAGACTTAGTCATTATTATATGGTTTGGTTAATCCACCGTCAATACAATGTTTTGAAATGATTAACAGACTGGGCATTTTTCATATGGTGAGGAAGTGAGTTCCACTCTTTAGAGCCTGAATAGGCAAGCGATTTTCTGAAAAACTCACTATTCGGTCTGGGGTAATATAGTTGTATATTTGAGGATGATCTTAAATTTCGCATATGTACATTTGAAGTAAGAGTAAACGTATTTTTAAGAAATAGCTATTCTACCTGAAAATACATTTGGGGTCACTGGGTCAAGGTCACTGTTAATAAAAATAGAAAAAAAGGTTTCCGCTCAGTTACTTCAGATAGGAATGAGATATTGAAATGCAGCTGCTGCTACTTCACGGTCATAAAAAGGTAGCGTTCGGTTCCGATCCAAATTGTTTATTTTTAGCATAGGTATTGTTTGTGTTAACAGATATATATAGATAGCACAATAGTTAAAAAGTTCACAAACCAAAGCCCAAAGCGTACGATTTTCATATAACACCTGGGTACGTCGGGCGATTTAATGCAAGATTGACGGTAATATTGTTCCCTAATAATTGACACAAAGTCTTCATCGTCTTCGTTGACGTTGAAAATAAGAATACTGTGGCTTTAAATACTTTCTAGAACAGGCGACACATGCACCAAAAGGCATCCATCTAGTCTAAGTAGTTGTCAGAATGATTCTGTGTTTTTCATGTTGATCAAGAAGACTATGTAGGCGTGACATGAAATTCGATGGAATTTTATACAAATTATGTTTTGGAACAAATCTTTTTATATGGTAAAACTCTACTTCTGGTTTTCATTTCCCCCCCAATTGGTCAAAACTATTTCAGAGCGAAACTGTGAGTTAAGAAAAAATACGTTCCTGATAGAAGTTATGATGACATATACATTCAATTGATACTTTACATATACATTCAATTGATACTTTCTTTTGAAAAAAATATTGTCTATTTTAGAATCAATTTGACTTTTCAAGGAGGAACCCACGCATTCACTATGTCTCAGTAGAAATGGCTATTCTACCTTTCTGAAAATACACTGATGGTAGTTGTCCCTCTTGCACTTTTTTATACGCATATTATGGTATGGGGTGATCTGGCTATAAACAATTACTCATTCCGGACAATACTTTTGAAACTATTACACCCAAACAGCTACATTGCGCTTGGAGAAAGCAAGAACTTCATTGTTTTTGAAGTCAGATCGAAGGGCAAGGTCACTATGTCTTTATGGAAATATACACTGTGCACCATGATTTCAAAAGCACAACATCCACCATCATGAAAATTCATTTACATGTTTTGGAATCTAGGCAGTCAAAGGTCAAGGTCACTATGACCTTGTATGGAAAATTGAATTCCAAGCGATAACTAAAACCATAACACTCCTGAAACTTCTTAAGTTCATAGCCCTTGGCGAGAAGTGGAACCCTATTGTTTTTGGAGTCAGTAGGTTAAAAGTCGCTATAGCCTCATGTGGCTATATTTATTCCACGTGATAACTTTAAAAACACGACACTCCTATTAAAACGTCATAAATACATTGCCCTTGGTCAGAGGAGGAACTTTGTTGATTTTGGGCTCACTAGGTCAAAGGTCAAGGTCACAATCACCTCATAGGGGTATACATATTCCAAATGATAACTCCAGGAGTATAAAACCTACACTCATGAAACTTTATAGGCAAATTGCCTTTGGTAAGGGAAGGAACCATATTGCTTTTGGGGTTAGAAAGTCAAAAGGTCAAGGTCACCATGACCAAATATGCACATAAGCATTCCACATGACAACTCCAAAAGTATACCATCTGGCCTTACCCGTAGTAAACGTCGTATGTGTGCATTGTCCGTAGTGAGAGGAGAAAGCCTTAGAGCTGACAATTGCCGAATCCTGAAAAACATTATCCTATTTGTAAATTGTAAGTATAATGCCATCTTGAAACTTTACAGAAATAATAACCGTGTTAAAATATTAATTTTAGGGTCAGTAGCTCAAAAAGGTTAAAGTCACTCTTACCCAATCAACCCAAAAAAAACGTCTCTTGTGCTGTAATTTATTTACTATTATACCTTCAATCTTGAAACATACAAATACATGTATTATCCATTTTGCAACAACTACCCTATTGCGTTCATGGTAGTAGGTCAAATTTCAAGGTCACTCTGACCTGATCATGAAAACATTTTTCTCGGATGTCATTCTTGGAACTATTTGCCCTACAGTGTTAAAACTTTATAGTGCCCTTTTGATTATCAAACGCCAGCTTCAACTGCTTTAAAATAGTCTACGACCAGGTACGCCGCATTGGTTACAGAGGGCTCAACAACTCCTGAGTATACACTGGAATCCTCCCTCTTTTACCAAAGACTTCGAGCAGAGTCCCAACACCACCCTACGGCCAGCCATTCCATTCAACAGCTTTCCGGATGTTCACATAGTAACAACGTACTGATATCAACTGGAATTTAATTATGTGCGCCTTTTTATAATGTATGCGGGGCGTCCGTGGCAGAGTGGTTGGTTAGAGTCTCTGACTTCATATCACTTGCTGTAGGTTCGCTCCCTCCGAGGCCTAGGAATCTCTGTATGAGGAAGCTATCCAGCTGGCTTGCGGAACGTCGGTGGTTCTACCCAGGTGCGCGCCCGTTCATGAAAAATTGCGGTGGTGGTGAAGATGGGGTGGGGGATGGGGATGTGGCTGGGGCGCAACATAGATATAGGTGTAGAATTGATAAACAAAAATAACACAGAAAGTATAAGAAATCGGGTTTGGGGTGGGGTGGGGCGTGTGGTAAAGATCGGATGGAAAATGGAGAAAAAGGCGGAGGTTGGGGGGGGGGGGGGAGTCACTTTAATATATTAAATAGCATGTATATAGGTAGAGCCTCATTTATTAATTTAATCCAAATTGAATAGGCGCTGTCCCCTGTCATTGTGATAGTAAGGATCAATTACCATTCATGGAAACATTTGCAGTGTCCAGCAACAGATGTGCATTAGCACTTGACCTATATCATATTCGTGCTTTAAAGTTAGTTTGCTAATAAACGTAATCTTGCATTATCGTGTCGTGTTCATTGTCAGCTGATAATCTAAGTCTATGTAAAACATGTGACCTCGTGTGTGTGTGTGTGGGGGGGGGCGGGGGGGGGGGGGGGGCTAATCTAAGTCTATGTAAATAATGTGACCTCGTGTGTGTGGGGGGGGGGGGGGGGTCGTGGCCAAATGTGACCGCAGGATCACCATTTGAACAGGATTGGTTAGAGGACCATACGCTTATAGTAAATGCAAAATATTAAACCTCTGGCTCTTATATAAGTTCCAGAGAAGAAGATTTTTTTCCTATCTAAGCCTATATAAAACTGTGACCTCTGGGGCGGGGCCAAATTTTACCCCAGGGTTACCATTTGACAAACTTAGTAGAAGACACATGTAATACATGAGAGCTCTTTACATTGTGGTTTCAGAGAAGAAAGGTTTTTAATGTTTTTTTCCTATATAAATCTATGAAAAACATGTAAAATCTCAATATATAAACTTTGGACCCTCGGGGCACAATCATGTTTTATCCTAGGGACTTTATTTAAACAAGGATAGGCGTTGACGATTATTTAAAAACAAAAATTGTCGAAATCTTTAGAAGAAGATTGTTTAAGGTTTTGACAATATATGGTAATGGCGGCCATCTTGGATGTCGCGCTGACCTAATGCTAAGAAGTAATTCATTTAATTATCATCCATGTGATGTTTGGTCTAAATTGGCCAAGCGGTGTCTCAGGAGAAGTAGCCACGAACAAAAGTTTACGGGCGGACAGAAGGACGGACGGACGCCGCACCACGTCAAGGTCATGACCTTTGATCAACAGAGCTAAAAAAAAATGAACGTTTAAAAATGTATTTTTACATTTGTGTTCTTTTTTTCACATATATAACTTTTTCTCTTTTTTTTTACATTTGTTAACTTTTTTTCTCACTTTTGTCACTTTTGTTTTTTTTACATCTGTCACCAAACGGGTTACATTTGTCGTATGTTTTTACATATGTGACTTTTTTTTTTTGCATTTGTAACCGTTTTTACATTTGTGACATGTTTCACGTTTGAAGTTCCTACAATACTGGATATATAAATCGAGACACACAGTTCAAATACTTGAAGATTGCCGTGTGTTCCTTTAACTTATCGTGTTTTGTGAATGCTACATGTCCTGTTACAACTGTATATCTACTCACTCAGCTGCCGAATACAGCTGATCCTTATATGGATTTTGTATTTGTCTATGGTTAACCGACTGTAAATTATGTAGTTGACGATAAGCATGCTTTACAACTTCAATTCCTAGTGAACTCGTATAAAAAACTTAAATGGTATAAACACATAGTTTGCAACGTTCAAAGGTTACTGTTTTACTTGCTAAAGATCAGTCTACTGAGACGGTAGCATGTGATCATTATTATATGTATATTAGCGATAAAACGTTCATTAGCCTCTGTAGCGCAGTAGCTTGAGGCGTAGTGTTAGTGCCGGGAAAGTCAGGGTTCAAGCCTGCTGAATTATTTATTTTTTTAATTTTCATTATTTTATAATGAACACTGTTGACGCATCCATTGTGCAGTTATTGCTTTTGATAAAAACAGTAACACTTATTTCAGCTTGATAACTTTCAGATGTTCACTTATTATACAAACAATTGTTTGCATTCCTAGAAGTTCACAGGCCCACAGACATGTGTATTTACATATCGGTAGCTTTTTTACGCTTGCGTAAAACCTTGCTCGCTTCTGCTTTTATATACTCTGTAAAAAACAATGTTGGACCATGGCAGTGTTCGAACCCGTACAATGATCGCTGAACCATGACATTCGACCATAACCCTTATTATCTCAGTTGATAATTCACAATAGATCAACAATCAACAATAATTATCGTTTACAATGGAAGTTTGCGAAAAAATAATAATCTTTTTATTACTCGAATGTGTCCGTAACTGTTACTTTTTATGAACTTTGCAACATTTTTTACAGACCGTTTGTGTGTTCGCGATATTTTTTTTAAAATCAAATCTTGTTTGGAATTTAATGTTTCTGGTACCAAATTAACCGGGTAGGGGTTACTGAAAAAAGATACTTAAATTCTGTCCACTAGTTTTATTTTTATATGACTTTATATACCCTGTTCCAAAACTTTTTTCCCGAGTATATATACGTTAATTTTATGTATAAACTGTCGATAGTTATACTAAGGCAAAAAATAAACGCAACCCTGGAATTTCCGCTATATAATTTACATACTGCACACTTAATTCCACGTAATATTCCGGAGAAATCCCAAGATGTTTTATAAAAACCAGGGTTGCGGCTAATTAGACTAAGGACACAGCGATTGCAAAAATGTCACATACTAAGTTTGCTCACCTGCTTGAGCCAAACGCGTATTCTATCAATAATAAAACTTTGAAGGGATAACATTTGGAGTGTAATGTGTTGTTTTAGTCTTTTCTTCCGTAAGGAAAGGTCCAATATAGCCACGTACATTTGATTAACAGCAGCATATTATACATACAATATATAGCAGAAATTCCCGAGTTGCGTTTCTTTTTTCCTTTAGTATATATTAAAGAGTATGATTTTATATAATTGAATTGTTTTCGTGTATGACAGATAGTCACGGTTTTACATAGGCTTATATAGTATATAAAATACCACATTAATACCGACGAAGGAAGTTGGTGTAAAGTTGCAAATAGTGATAATATTCTATCTAGTTAAAACAGTGTTTTCCCAAGGTGTAAATGATTGTGAGAGAGGCTATAAAAAATGGGTTGCAAGTGTTAAAAATCTTTTACATAGTCATGGACTTGGATATGCTTTTTATAATGCAGTCCAGTTAAATGTAAAATCATTTCTAAATGTTTTTAAACAAAGAGTTATTGACAATTTTATTCAACAGTGGCATGTATCAATCGATAATAGTCCAGGTTTACACTCATATAAATGTTTCAAGAATAATTTTGAGTACGAAACTTATTTAGATATGTTGCCTTACTCATTGAGATGTTTTTTTTCTAAAATTAGGTTGTCATCTCCTCCTCTTAGGATTCAGACGGGCAGATTTGCTCCAAACAGGTTAGCACGAAATGAAAGAATTTGTCTATATTGTGATTCTGGGGATATAGAAGACGAGTATCATTTCATATGTATTTGAAGACGTTTCAATGACTTAAGAAAAAAATACATTAAGAAATATTATTTTTTAAGACCTTCAATGTTTAAATTCAGTGAGCTTATGAAATCAAATAACAAAAAAATATTACTAAATGTGTGTAAGTATATTAGAGAATCTCTTAGTATTAGACATTCTCTAATTGTGAACCAGTAATGTATCCATCCTCTCTCTTGTCACGTGATGTATTGTAAACTTAGATATGTATTAGATGATGTAGGCTACTATGTACAAATCTGAATAAAAGTATGTCCTGTTCTGTTCTGTTCTCTCTGTCTCTCTCTCTCTCTGTCTTTCTGTCTCTCTGTCTCTCTGTCTCTCTCGTCTATCTGTCTCTCTGTCCTATGTACTATGTACACATCTGAATAACAGTATGTCCTGTTCTGTTCTCTCTCTCTCTCTCTCTCTCTCTCTCTCTCTGTCTCTCTGTCTCTCTCTCTCTCTTGTCTGTCTGTCTGTCTGTCCTCTCCTGTCCTTTAAGTGAAAAACTGAGTTACTGATATAAGTATAATATTTTGTTATGACATCATCTGCATTACTCTTTAAACCCGCTTCTCCCGATATCATCAAAACAATCTAACTGTTTATTCTGAATACTGAGCAAAATTAATTTAGCACATACACTGCATGTCATATCCATAGACGAGATACAAGGCCGTGTATGTTCGGGTCAATAATAAAGTGACATAGATATGCTACAAAGTTTTCTATAAATAAAGTCTGAGCTAAAAGATAAAACAAATATGATCGGAACATATTTTTTAGGTTTTCATTGCAATGCAAAGGGAGGTAATTTTAAAATGTCGAAATTTGGAAAGTTTTTGTTTAAGAATAACAATCGTTTGTGAACACGTTTTAGCGTTTTTTCAAAAAATGTCAGAATGGGCAATTCTTGTCAATGCCAAACATTAAATTTGTTCAAAGCAATACGTTTGTATAATGAAATAAGTTGTTTTTAATATATGGGAGGTAATTCTAATACTTCGCTTAGAAAATAATAAACGAACAAAATGTTTTGAAAATCACATCATCACCTAGCATTTCATGGCCAAATGGTTAACGACATCGCGTTGTAAACCTTCGCCTCTCACCGCTGCGGGTTCGAATGCCACTGGGAGCTCGACTTGTAAGTGAGGAAGTGTCGATTCTTACGGATTGCGGGAGGTGTACAGTACTGGTTCTACCCAGGAAAAGTGGGCGGTTTGCCTCCACCACAACAAATCGTCTGTCATATATAACCTTACATGTGTTGAAAATGACGTAAAACACCCTTCAGAACAATAACAAAAAACCTAGCATTTCTAATGTCTTCAAACAATTATTTAAATGTTCATGTTTTAATCTATGTCTCTAGAAAGTCGAGCTAAAATGACCAAACATATAATCAGGGGAAAAAGAAATGCAACTCGGGAATGTCCGCTATAATTATATTGTATGTATAATATGCTGTTGTTAATCGAATGGTACGTGTCTATATTATATCATTCTTTACGGAAAAACCCCAACACATAACACCCCCAAATGTTATCCCTTCAAAGACAATTTGTTAGTTTTGTTTGCCTATAGAAAGGCTAACAAAGTTAGACCGTGGTACCGTACGGATCGGATCGGGTGGCAAACTTGGAATGAGACATTTTGCAATCGATTTACATTGAATACAGTACTGAAATGGCTAAAAAATTTAAAGCGGAATTTTAACATTTATGAATCAGTGTACTTTTATTAAAAAGTCTACAACAGCACAGTTTTGTCCTTAATCTAATTAGCTGCAATCCCCTTTTCACAAAACGCATTGGGACTTCTCTGGAATATTACACGGAATGTGTGCAGTAAATAAAGTATATAGCGGAAATTCCCGAGTTGCGTTTCTAGTATACATAGATATGTGACGAGATGTTTTGGTTGTCAAAATGAAAATGAAGTTCCTCTTCACAACTCCAAACAGCTGGTGTAAAGACGGTGAATGAAGGAATGCGGCCTACATATGTTAACTAATTGTCAAATTCATTATGTAATTTTAATGGGTCAATGCTTCTTATTTACTCGGTCTACTCGAGGCCTAAGGTTAAATAGTTATGTAAGGAAGATCACGACCCCCAGGTACAATTATCAAGGCATAGATCACGGACACAATTTAACCTTCAATAAGCTGGTCAACAGCTCCTGATTATGTAACTTTTGGTTGCTTATTTTCAAAAGCATAATCTATTTAGACGGGCAGTAAGTACTCAACATGGACGCCTATTGTTGTCAAATAGCGAGATATGGCAAAGTAACCTGAACGATTTACCCGTGGTCGTAAACATATGTTATTGTTAAATCTTAGGCACGGACTGGGCACCTGGTATTAAAGGGAATGTACCCGTATGTTTTGATGAAAGTTCTGAAGAATAAAAGGGAAACGGTGAAAGGGGAAATGGTGAAAGAATGATCACATTCGGATGATATGGCCATTTGAAAGATATGGCCATTTGAACTTTATTAATGGAATTGCCATTTTGAGAACTATGACGTCATATTTATAAATTGACAGACTTGGCTTATTGATATATGTCATTCCAGGAAAGGAATTCACTGCAAATGAATGCAGAATCCTTAAAAAAACAATACAATAATATAATACAATATATTTTATTGGAAATAAACCATTTACAGCGAACAGTGTTTTCCAAGGTACATAAACACAGACAAAGATAAATTAGTAACACAGAGCATATCAAAATATGTCAATGTAGAGCATTTGTTATAAATTAACAGTTCATTTTTTAGGCATATTTTCTTAAATAAAGTTACATGTTTACTTGTTTTTTGGGTTACGTAGACGAAGTAATATGGAGTTTGCTGAGTACAGTACAGTACGGAGGAGTTTACCGTCAGTGCAGGTATATTAAATTATTTATTTTTTTGTAATTTTGTTATTTAATTTAAAACAAATATTACATGATAACTTTAATGTTTTATTCAAATATGCGCTCCCGTTTGGAAAATTCAACCAGAGCAAATTGTTTTTACATATTACTAACTGTTGATTATATTGCACCAATAATATATTTAAACTATGGCAAAATAACGTAGCAAACTGAAAACTTAAAATGTTAATCATATGCAAGCAGGTTTAAAGTCGGAATAGTACTGGATAAATAAATCGAGAGGATACATTTAAAGTTTGATAGCAACAAGATTGCCATGTGCCCCTTTAACTTCCGTGAAGAGCAAATACAGAAGGCTGTCTGCGATATTCTACATCACATATTTCATTAAACCAAAGAAATACTAATATAGTTTTTGATTGTCTGACACAGATACACATTATATCCAAGATAGACAGAAGGGCAGAAAGACAATGTACTATTTCGTAAATTAATAAATAAACAAAAAGGAATCTCCATCATTATATATAGACGAGCGAAATGTTTATGCAAATGTAAGTTGAGAAGGGGGGATAATTCTGCTTAATTGCAAAAATAAAAGTTCCTTTTATGTTGTTTTTTCATTTCATTCAGCCAAACATAAATTATTTATTAATCATTATTGCAATAATTTATAGGCCTATTATTTATGACATAAATAACAAATAAACACAGTATATGTAGCGATATGCACAGACATAGCGTATAATTCGACTTCGTTTCTTCAAATCATCACAAATCAATCGACAACATATATGCAATAAATTCATACCAAGAGTGGAAACTCTTAATTCATGAAAGCATTTTGAACGGTTTCTATCAATAAACATAAACACAATTTAATCCAGCGATGGTTCCAAAAGAAAAACACAACCACTTATTGATGTGTGGCTTTTCCCAGTCATTATAACAGATTAATGGAAAAAAGAGAGTTTTGAGAAAGTTCAAAACTCTTCATTGTCCGGAACACATCACTGTAGATTACGTACGCACTCGCATTGAATACACCATTCTCAAAGTGAATCAAACTGCAAAATACAAAAATACATATCAGCATCTAATTATACACTCTTAATACATATCATCATTAAGGGTGGGAGGGAGGGAAAACGTTGTAAACTGCAGCACGCTACTTTGCCTGTCATATCTCGAATGATTGAACGCAGTTCAATTTCAGTATATGTACACTGTGTACTCACTTTGCACGTGCATAAGTGAGATACACGACTATATTTACCAGGTAAAACAGGTAAAAACTAGTCGGAACCAGATAATATACTTAAAGCTATATTATGTTTACAGACGTGATCTAAAATCATGTACACAAATTATAACCATAAACAATAATAAATATATTTATGTTTTTTTCATTTCATTCAGCCAAACATAAATTATTTATTAATCATTATTGCAATAATTTATAGGCCTATTATTTATGACATAAATAACAAATAAACACAGACATAACATACAATTCGACCAGAAAAAGTTCGGGAAATGATAGTATATTTATAAATCAAATTCCTAAATTCAACGTTACTGCTCTCTTGATTTCGTCGTTTTTCCTTACATACTCATCCTTAGCATTTTCTGATTTCCAACGACCATGTTTTTTAAACAATCTATCACGTAATCCTTGACATGCAGCTCCGGATCGAAGACTATGTAATCCAAATTTGGATTTACCTAAGCCAATTAACTCGAGCTTTTCTAACAAAACTTCCCTAACTCTAGTATAAGAAATATGTGCACCTTTTCTCAGTATATATGTTTTATCCCCAAAACATACAGATATCACCATTCATCCTTTTATCCAATACAAATTACACTGATCAAGATTGCTTAAAATTGCTAACAATATTTTCATTCGTACACATATGTATGATATTGTCCGAAACCAGACCGGGAATATATTGAATTTTGATTGTGCTTCTTTTGTTCAATGGCACGATATTTTAGTGAAACTAACATTCTTATTGTGTGACGTCAATGTCGATCTGTGCTATTAAAACATCATTGTAAGGAACCCGTGCACCACCGACACTGTGTCCCTTGAAGCACGCGAACGATTTATTAACCTACATATAATTTCTATCACAGCGGTCAACAAAAGGCATTATCACAATACAACACTAGCCTTCGTGCAGCACAGAAACATGTTCCGTTTAGCACCATTAGCACCTACATCGACAATAAAGTTATCCGTCAACAAAAACCCTATGTTCTTAGATCAACATTCCTTTCACACAAGGAAACAACGAAGCATGAAGACTGCAATCGCTTTAACCTATGCTATACCTTAATAATAGAAATACACGACTATTCTCCAACTGAATATTCTTAATTTATTGAGCTTAATAATTCTTAATACTGCCATGTTCATACATAAGGAACATATTAGTCAATTGTTTACAAAAACAACTAGGCCATTCGCAGCTATTCTCGCTAGGTCTACTGTAAGGTATGTCTTACATTCTAATACATATCCGTGCACCACGGTAACCGCGAAGCATGCAGCATTCTACCGGTTAAAACATTAATCAACTGTTAACACAAACAACTAGGCCATCCGCATCTATTCTCGCTAGGTCTACTGTAAGGTATACCTTACATTCTAATACATATTCGTGCACCACGGTAACCGCGAGGCATGCAGCATGCAACCGGTTAAAACATATATACAGTATATATATATCTTCGAGAGGAGCATACTGCTACAACTCTTCATATAGCACCTTCTCATATAAGGATCTGCCTCTCCCCCTGGTCGATTTTATTTCATCGATCACATCTGCAGTGTTCTGTACATGCCGCAATAAGTAGCCTCGCGTTACTTTATGGGATTTTCAAGGCGAATTGCCAGCACTTGACCATTGAATTTCTCTGTGCCGAAAATACATGTTTTGCATTTACCCTGTACAAAAAAAAAGTTTGCCCTCTTTTAAATTCTAGTACATCTATTACGGATGGTCTTTTGATATAATCTTTATCGAATATAATAGGCCAGAAAGCGGCGCTCGGCCATTTTGGAACTATTATTGTCCCGTGACCGTTACATGCCAACAGCTGCGAGATTGTTCTATTTACTAGACAAATCGGTGGTACTAACCAGTTATTTTCTTTCCCCCAATTCTGTGTGAAAGCATCTACAGATTCGCAGCCAAAATCATAAAATTTTGAATTAAATAGAGTCGTTTTCTTGTTTTCTGAATTAGCGACTGATGAAGTAGATGTAGACTGAAGACGGAGCCAGATTGTTTTTTTCCTCTAATTGAACTCTCAGTCAGATTTTTTTTTCCAACAATTTGAGGGACTGTTTATTTTTTTCTCTTCAAGTCAGGATATTTTTTTCCAGCAATTCAAGGGCCAGAATATTTTTTCAGGAAAAAAAGTGGAGTGGTGGAGTGGAGTTGAGTGGAGTGGAGTGGGGTGGAGTGTAATTGACTACAAAAGCCCTAAAAGACAGAAAAAACATGAATAGCTGAGCCGGTCATGAATTTAGATACAGCTGTAAATCTACAGGCTTCTTTTACAAAAAACAACTTCAAATGCATTCGTGATACCTTCTCAACTGATGTTCCTGGTTTATAGAGAGACATTGAGGTGATGAACATAACGTCTAGAACACGTGTACTAGGGACCATTAGGGACCAGTAGGGACCACTAAGTTCATAATGCTCATTACCTCCAACTAGTTTTAGTTTCCCAAGTTATCTGGTAAGGATTGTGATTTTCAGACATTTTCTGTTAAATTACCTTTGAAAGTACTCGTTTCTGTTGGTAAATATAATAATTTGCTTGTAAAATTGCTTTTATTTGAAATTAAACAATTTGAGATTTTGCGTCTGAGTCCGATTCTTGTGCTGAGGACTCGTTTGATCATTACATGAAGCTAACAACAACAGTTTAAAAGAAACAAGAATATGTCACGTCTCAAAGTAATTAAATGAAGTTCACAACGTGTATTATGGTCTGGTTTATGTATCATATAATTCTCCTGTAGATTCCTGCACAATTCTAATAAAAAGATATCACAGCATTCAGATGTAGATTCAGGCAGAATGGTAACCAGTAGGAAACCCCACTAAAATTACAAATACAAGTACCCCCTCTCCAAATTACTGCACTTTAGTGGCTGGTGTTTATTGTCTTGCAGTTTTTGAATAAAACAAATGTGTCATATGCCTGATGCTACTTTTCCTGCTGTTGCGATTGCATCATGTTTCTCACAACTAGTGTAGATTAGATCAACTAAGCATGTTTATAGTTTAGTGCTGGTTTGCTTTGTTTGTTTGTTTGATGTTTTACGTCATTTTCAACACATGTAAGGTTATATATGACGGTCGATATTTTGTGGTTACTTTTCCAGGGTAGAACCAATACTGTACACCTCCCGCCATCCGTAAGAATCGACACTTCCTCACTTACAAGCCGAGCTCCCAGTGGGATTCGAACCCGCAGCGGTGAGAGGCGAAGGTTTACAACGCAACGTCGTTAACCATTCGGCCACGGAGACGCTCAGTTTAGTGCTGGATCGACCTATAGTTTAGTTTAGTGCTGGATCAACCTATACGGGGCAGTACAAGTGATACTGGTACTATATTACATCGGGGCAGTACAAGTCATACTGGTACTATATTACATCGGGGCAGTACAAGTCATACTGGTACTATATTACATCGGGGCAGTACAAGTCATACTGGTACTATATTACATCGGGGCAGTACAAGTCATACTGGTACTATATTACATCGGGGCAGTACAAGTCATACTGGTACTATATTACATCGGGGCAGTACAAGTCATACTGGTACTATATTACATCGGGGCAGTACAAGTGATACTGGTACTATATTACATCGGGGCAGTACAAGTCATACTGGTAATATATTACATCGGGGCAGTACAAGTCATACTGGTACTATATTACATCGGGGCAGTACAAGTCATACTGGTACTATATTACATCGGGGCAGTACAAGTCATACTGGTACTATATTACATCGGGGCAGTACAAGTCATACTGGTACTATATACTGGTACTATATACTGGTACTATATTACATCGGGGCAGTACAAGTCATACTGGTACTATATACTGGTACTATATACTGGTACTATATACTGGTACTATATACTGGTACTATATTACATCTTTTAATCTATGTTTTACTAGTCATATACCTTGAACTAAACTGTTTCTCAAAACCTGCATGTATTAGATCAACCAGTTCGAGGTGTATTTGAATATCGCGTGTTTATCTCAGGACATTGCCTCATTATCTTTATATTAAAATGTGTCACAAAATGTATGGACTATATCAACCAGTAACCAGATATATGGACTATATCAACTAGTAACCAAATGTATGGACTATATCAACCAGTAACCAGATATATGGACTATATCAACTAGTAACCAAATGTATGGACTATATCAACCATTAACCAAATGTATGAACTACATCGACCAGTAACCAAATGTATGGACTATATCAACTAGTAACCAGATGTATGGACTATATCAACCAGTAACCAAATGTATGGACTATATCAACCAGTAACCAGATATGTGGACTATATCTACCAGTAACCAAATGTATGGACTATATCAACCAGTAACCAAATGTATGGACTATATCAACTAGTAACCCAATGAATGGACTATATCAACCAGTAACCAAATGTATGGACTATATCAACCAGTAACCAAATGTATGGACTATATCAACTAGTAGCCCAATATATGGACTATATCAACCAGTAACCAAATGTATGGACTATATCAACTAGTAACCAAATGTATGGACTATATCAACTAGTAACCCAATGAATGGACTATATCAACCAGTAACCAAATGTATGGACTATATCAACCAGTAACCAAATGTATGGACTATATCAACTAGTAGCCCAATATATGGACTATATCAACCAGTAACCAAATGTATGGACTATATCAACTAGTAACCAAATGTATGGACTATATCAACTAGTAACCCAATGTATGGACTATATCAACTAGTAACCCAATGTATGGGCTATATCAACCAGTAACCAAATGTATGGACTATATCAACTAGTAACCCAGTGTATGGACTATATCAACTAGTAACCCAATGTATGGACTATATCAACCAGTAACCAAATGTATGGACTATATCAACATGTATGGACTATATCAACTTGTAACCCAATGTATGGACTATATCAACTAGTAACCTAATGTATGGGCTATATCAACCAGTAACCAAATGTATGGACTATATCAACTAGTAGCCCAATGTATGGACTATATCAACCAGTAACCAGATGTATGGACTATATCAACCAGTAACCAAATGTATGGACTATATCAACTAGTAATTAAATGTATGGACTATATCAATCAGTAACCAAATATATTGTCTATATAAACCAGTAACCAAATGTATGGACTATATCAACATGTATGGACTATATCAACTAGTAACCCAATGTATGGACTATATCAACTAGTAACCCAATGTATGGGCTATATCAACCAGTAACCAAATGTATGGACTATATCAACTAGTAACCCAGTGTATGGACTATATCAACTAGTAACCCAATGTATGGACTATATCAACTAGTAACCCAATGTATGGGCTATATCAACCAGTAACCAAATGTATGGACTATATCAACTAGTAACCCAGTGTATGGACTATATAAACTAGTAACCCAATGTATGGACTATATCAACCAGTAACCAAATGTATGGACTATATCAACATGTATGGACTATATCAACTAGTAACCCAATGTATGGACTATATCAACTAGTAACCTAATGTATGGGCTATATCAACCAGTAACCAAATGTATGGACTATATCAACTAGTAACCCAATGTATGGACTATATCAACTAGTAACCCAATGTATGGACTATATCAACCAGTAACCAAATGTATGGACTATATCAACTAGTAACCCGATGTATGGACTATATCAACCAGTAACCCAATGTATGGACTATATCAACTAGTAACCTAATGTATGGACTATATCAACTAGTAACCCAATGTATGGACTATATCAACTAGTAACCCAATGTATGGATTATATCAACCAGTAACCAAATGTATGGATTGGATTGAATTGTATTTTATAGTCGCACCAACAGCTAAGGTCATATGGCGACTTTCCAGCTTCCATTGGTGGAGGAAGACCCCAGGTGCACCTCCGGGCAATTTTCGTGCACGGGCGGGCACCTGGGTAGAACCACCGACGTTCCGCAAGCCAGCTGGATAGCTTCCTCGCATAAAGATTCCTAGGCCCAAATGTATGGACTATATCAACTAGTAACCAAATGTATGGACTATATCAACCAGTAACTAAATGTATGGACTATATCAACTAGTAACCAAATGTATGGTCTATATCAACTAGTAAC
Source organism: Cyrtodaria siliqua (assembly GCA_037043455.1). NCBI lineage: Eukaryota > Metazoa > Mollusca > Bivalvia > Adapedonta > Hiatellidae > Cyrtodaria > Cyrtodaria siliqua. Next base: position 54,871 of record JAWPHD010004967.1, read on the forward strand.
CAAATGTATGGTCTATATCAACTAGTAACCAAATGTATGGACTATATCAACTAGTAACCAAATGTATGGACTATATCAACTAGTAACCAAATGTATGGACTATATCAACTAGTAACCAAATGTATGGACTATATCAACTAGTAACCAACTTCTAGTCGTAAACTGCATAGGAGTAGTATGTCACAATTTCAGGAACTGGTACAATATGTTACATTGGCTTATCGTGTCATAAATAACTGACTTGTAAATATGTATTTTAACAGAACATAGTTTTATGTGTTCCTGGGTTTAACAGACTGCAACCAGTCGAATTTAGTTCATCATTGCACCATGATTAGTAATATAAACTAGACGGGTGTTCCGCGGAACACGTGTGTCGCCTGTCAGCGCTTTGTCAGTATAACAAGGTTTTTTGGACTCTGATAAATGACCTGGACAAACTAGCCTGGCTACGTTTTCGTGAGGAAAAAATGAATGTTTAACCCATATAATGACCTTCAGTGTGACCTTGACCAAATATATGGAATGGTCATGTCGATGTTGTCATGATGAGTATATATTGAATGTTTGATGAAGAAATATCAAGAAATGAGAAAGTTATAGCCAACTTTAGGTTTTTGTGAAGAAAATAAAATGAGTATTTAACCCATATAATGACCTTCAGTGTGACCTTGACCTGTATATTTTAGTATGGTCGTGTCGATGTTGTCATGATGAGTATATATTGAACGTTTGATGAAGAAATATCAAGAAATGAGAAAGTGATATCCAACGTTAGGTTTTTGTAAAGAAAAAAATGAGTATTTAACCCATATAATGACCTTCAGTGTGACCTTGACCTTTATATTTTAGTATGGTCATGTCGATGTTGTCATGATGAGTATATATTGAAAGTTTGATGAAGAAATATCAAGAAATGAGAAAGTGATATCCAACGTTAGGTTTTTGTGAAGAAAAAATGAGTATTTAACCCATATAATGACCTTCAGTGTAACATTGACGATTATATTTTAGTATGGTCAAGTCGATGTTGTCATGATGAGTATATATTGAAAGTTTGATGAAGAAATATCAAGAAATGAGAAAGTTATAGCCAACGTTAGGTTTTTGTGAAGAAAAAATGAATATTTAACCTATATAATGACCTTCAGTGTGACCTTGACCTGTATATTTTAGTATGGTCATGTCGATGTTGTCATGATGAGTATATATTGAACGTTTGATGAAGAAATATCAAGAAATGAGAAAGTGATATCCAACGTTAGGTTTTTGTGAAGAAAAAAATGAGTATTTAACCCATATAATGACCTTCAGTGTGACCTTGACCTTTATATTTTAGTATGGTCATGTCGATGTTGTCATGATGAGTATATATTGAAAGTTTGATGAAGAAATATCAAGACATAAGAAAGTTATAGCCAACGTTAGGATTTTGTGAAGAAAAAATGAGTATTTAACCCATATAATGACCTTCAGTGTGACCTTGACCATTATATTTTAGTATGGTCAAGTCGATTTTGTCATGATGAGTATATATTGAAAGTTTGATGAAGAAATATCAAGAAATGAGAAAGTTATAGCCAACGTTTAGTTTTCGTGAAGGAAAAAATAAGAGTATTTAACCCATATAATGACCTTCAGTGTGACCTTGACCTGTATATTTTAGTATGGTCATGTCGATGTTGTCATGCTAAGTATATATTGAAAGTTTGATGAAGAAATATGAAGAAATGAGAAAGTTATAGCCAACCTTATGTTTTCGTGAAGAAAAAAATGAGTATTTAACCCATATAATGAGTTTCAGTGTGACCTTGACCTTTATATTTTAGTATGGTCATGACGATGTATGATGAGTATATATTTAAAGTTTGAAGAAATATCAAGAAATGAGAAAGTTATAGCCAACGTTTAGTTTTCGTGAAGAAAAAAATAAGAGTATTTAACCCATATAATGACCTTCAGTGTGACCTTGACCTGTATATTTTAGTATGGTCATGTCGATGTTGTCATGATGAGTATATATTGAAAATTTGATGAAGAAATATCAAGAAATGAGAAAGTGATATCCAACGTTTAGTTTTTGTGAAGAAAAAAATGAGAATTTAACCCATATAATGACCTTCAGTGTGACCTTGACCTGTATATTTTAGTATGGTCGTGTCGATGTTGTCATGATGAGTATATATTGAACGTTTGATGAAGAAATATCAAGAAATGAGAAAGTGATATCCAACGTTAGGTTTTTGTAAAGAAAAAAATGAGTATTTAACCCATATAATGACCTTCAGTGTGACCTTGACCTTTATATTTTAGTATGGTCATGTCGATGTTGTCATGATGAGTATATATTGAAAGTTTGATGAAGAAATATCAAGAAATGAGAAAGTGATATCCAACGTTAGGTTTTTGTGAAGAAAAAATGAGTATTTAACCCATATAATGACCTTCAGTGTAACATTGACGATTATATTTTAGTATGGTCAAGTCGATGTTGTCATGATGAGTATATATTGAAAGTTTGATGAAGAAATATCAAGAAATGAGAAAGTTATAGCCAACTTTAGGTTTTTGTGAAGAAAATAAAATGAGTATTTAACCCATATAATGACCTTCAGTGTGACCTTGACCTGTATATTTTAGTATGGTCGTGTCGATGTTGTCATGATGAGTATATATTGAACGTTTGATGAAGAAATATCAAGAAATGAGAAAGTGATATCCAACGTTAGGTTTTTGTAAAGAAAAAAATGAGTATTTAACCCATATAATGACCTTCAGTGTGACCTTGACCTTTATATTTTAGTATGGTCATGTCGATGTTGTCATGATGAGTATATATTGAAAGTTTGATGAAGAAATATCAAGAAATGAGAAAGTGATATCCAACGTTAGGTTTTTGTGAAGAAAAAATGAGTATTTAACCCATATAATGACCTTCAGTGTAACATTGACGATTATATTTTAGTATGGTCAAGTCGATGTTGTCATGATGAGTATATATTGAAAGTTTGATGAAGAAATATCAAGAAATGAGAAAGTTATAGCCAACGTTAGGTTTTTGTGAAGAAAAAATGAATATTTAACCTATATAATGACCTTCAGTGTGACCTTGACCTGTATATTTTAGTATGGTCATGTCGATGTTGTCATGATGAGTATATATTGAACGTTTGATAAAGAAATATCAAGAAATGAGAAAGTGATATCCAACGTTAGGTTTTTGTGAAGAAAAAAATGAGTATTTAACCCATATAATGACCTTCAGTGTGACCTTGACCTTTATATTTTAGTATGGTCATGTCGATGTTGTCATGATGAGTATATATTGAAAGTTTGATGAAGAAATATCAAGACATAAGAAAGTTATAGCCAACGTTAGGATTTTGTGAAGAAAAAATGAGTATTTAACCCATATAATGACCTTCAGTGTGACCTTGACCATTATATTTTAGTATGGTCAAGTCGATTTTGTCATGATGAGTATATATTGAAAGTTTGATGAAGAAATATCAAGAAATGAGAAAGTTATAGCCAACGTTTAGTTTTCGTGAAGGAAAAAATAAGAGTATTTAACCCATATAATGACCTTCAGTGTGACCTTGACCTGTATATTTTAGTATGGTCATGTCGATGTTGTCATGCTAAGTATATATTGAAAGTTTGATGAAGAAATATGAAGAAATGAGAAAGTTATAGCCAACCTTATGTTTTCGTGAAGAAAAAAATGAGTATTTAACCCATATAATGAGTTTCAGTGTGACCTTGACCTTTATATTTTAGTATGGTCATGACGATGTATGATGAGTATATATTTAAAGTTTGAAGAAATATCAAGAAATGAGAAAGTTATAGCCAACGTTTAGTTTTCGTGAAGAAAAAAATAAGAGTATTTAACCCATATAATGACCTTCAGTGTGACCTTGACCTGTATATTTTAGTATGGTCATGTCGATGTTGTCATGATGAGTATATATTGAAAATTTGATGAAGAAATATCAAGAAATGAGAAAGTGATATCCAACGTTTAGTTTTGTGAAGAAAAAAATGAGAATTTAACACATATAATGACCTTCAGTGTGACCTTGACCTGTATATTTTAGTATGGTCATGTCGATGTTGTCATGATGAGTATATATTGAAAGTTTGATGAAGAAATATCAAGAAATGAGAAAGTGATATCCAACGTTAGGTTTTTGTGAAGAAAAAATGAGTATTTAACCCATATAATGACCTTCAGTGTGACATTGACCTTTATATTTTAGTATGGTCAAGTCGATGTTGTCATGATGAGTATATACTGAAAGTTTGATGAAGAAATATCAAGAAATGAGAGAGTTATAGCCAACGTTAGGTTTTTGTGAAGAAAAAATGAGTATTTAACCCATATAATGACCTTCAGTGTGACCTTGACCATTATATTTTAGTATGGTCAAGTCGATGTTGTCATGATGAGTATATATTGAAAGTTTGATGAAGAAATATCAAGAAATGAGAAAGTTATAGCCAACGTTTAGTTTTCGTGAAGAAAAAAATAAGAGTATTTAACCCATATAATGACCTTCAGTGTGACCTTGACCTGTATATTTTAGTATAGTCATGTCGATGTTGTCATGCTAAGTATATATTGAAAGTTTGATGAAGAAATATCAAGAAATGAGAAAGTTATAGCCAACGTTTAGTTTTCGTGAAGAAAAAAATAAGAGTATTTAACCCATATAATGACCTTCAGTGTGACCTTGACTTGTATATTCTAGTATGGTCATGTCGATGTTGTCATGATGAGTATATATTGAAAATTTGATGAAGAAATATCAAGAAATGAAAAGGTTATAGCAAACGGTAAGTTTTCGTGAAGAAAAACAGAAAAGAGTATTTAACTCATATAATGACCTTCAGTGTGACCTTGACCTTTATATTTTAGTATGGTCATGTCGATGATGTCATGCTAAGTATATATTGAAAGTTTGATGAAGAAATATGAAGAAATGAGAAAGTTATAGCCAAACTTAAGTTTTCGTGAAGAAAAAAATGAGTATTTAACCCATATAATGAGTTTCAGTGTGACCTTGACCTTTATATTTTAGTATGGTCATGACGATGTATGATGAGTATATATTCAAAGTTTGAAGAAATATCAAAAAATGAGAAAGTTATAGCCAACGTTTAGTTTTAGTGAAGAAAAAAAGAAAAAGTATTTAACTCATATAATTACCTTCAGTGTGACCTTGACCTTTATATTTTAGTATGGTCAAATCGATGTTGTCATGATGAGTATATATTGAAAGTTTGATGAAGAAATATCAAGAAATGAGAAAGTTATAACCAACGTTAAGTTTTTGTGAAGAAAAAAATGAGTATTTAACCCATATAATGAGTTTCAGTGTGACCTTGACCTGTATATTTTAGTATGGTCATGACGATGTATGATGAGTATATATTGAAAGTTTGAAGAAATATCAAGAAATGAGAAAGTTATAGCCAACGTTTAGTTTTCGTGAAGAAAAAAATAAGAGTATTTAACCCATATAATGACCTTGACCTGTATATTTAGTATGGTCATGTCGATGTTGTCATGATGAGTACATATTGAAAATTTGATGAAAAAATATCAAGAAATGAAAAGGTTATAGCCAACGTTAAGTTTTCGTGAAGAAAAAAAGAAAAGAGTATTTAACTCATATAATGACCTTCAGTGTAACCTTCACCTTTATATTTTAGTATGGTCATGTCGATGTTGTCATGATCAGTATATATTGAAAGTTTGATGAAGAAATATGAAGAAATGAGAAAGTTATAGCCAACCTTAAGTTTTCGTGAAGAAAAAAATGAGTATTTAACCCATATAATGACCTTCAGTGTGACCTTGACCAATATATTTTAGTATGGTCAAGTCGATGTTGTCATGATGAGTATATATTGAAAGTTTGATGAAGAAATATCAATAAAATGAGAAAGTTATAACCAACGTTAAGTTTTTGTGAAGAAAAAAATGAGTATTTAACCCATGTAATGACCTTCAGTGTGACCTTGACCTTTATATTTTAGTATGGTCATGTCGATGTTGTCATGCTAAGTATATATTGAAAGTTTGATGAAGAAATATGAAGAAATGAGAAAGTTATAGCCAACCTTATGTTTTCGTGAAGAAAAAAATGAGTATTTAACCCATATAATGAGTTTCAGTGTGACCTTGACCTTTATATTTTAGTATGGTCATGACGATGTATGATGAGTATATATTAAAAGTTTGAAGAAATATCAAGAAATGAGAAAGTTATAGCCAACGTTTAGTTTTCGTGAAGAAAAAAATAAGAGTATTTAACCCATATAATGACCTTCAGTGTGACCTTGACCTGTATATTTTAGTATGGTCATGTCGATGTTGTCATGATGAGTATATATTGAAAATTTGATGAAGAAATATCAAGAAATGAGAAAGTGATATCCAACGTTTAGTTTTTGTGAAGAAAAAAATGAGAATTTAACCCATATAATGACCTTCAGTGTGACCTTGACCTGTATATTTTAGTATGGTCATGTCGATGTTGTCATGATGAGTATATATTGAAAGTTTGATGAAGAAATATCAAGAAATGAGAAAGTGATATCCAACGTTAGGTTTTTGTGAAGAAAAAATGAGTATTTAACCCATATAATGACCTTCAGTGTGACATTGACCATTATATTTTAGTATGGTCAAGTCGATGTTGTCATGATGAGTATATACTGAAAGTTTGATGAAGAAATATCAAGAAATGAGAGAGTTATAGCCAACGTTAGGTTTTTGTGAAGAAAAAATGAGTATTTAACCCATATAATGACCTTCAGTGTGACCTTGACCATTATATTTTAGTATGGTCAAGTCGATGTTGTCATGATGAGTATATATTGAAAGTTTGATGAAGAAATATCAAGAAATGAGAAAGTTATAGCCAACGTTTAGTTTTCGTGAAGAAAAAAATAAGAGTATTTAACCCATATAATGACCTTCAGTGTGACCTTGACCTGTATATTTTAGTATAGTCATGTCGATGTTGTCATGCTAAGTATATATTGAAAGTTTGATGAAGAAATATCAAGAAATGAGAAAGTTATAGCCAACGTTTAGTTTTCGTGAAGAAAAAAATAAGAGTATTTAACCCATATAATGACCTTCAGTGTGACCTTGTCTTGTATATTCTAGTATGGTCATGTCGATGTTGTCATGATGAGTATATATTGAAAATTTGATGAAGAAATATCAAGAAATGAAAAGGTTATAGCAAACGGTAAGTTTTCGTGAAGAAAAACAGAAAAGAGTATTTAACTCATATAATGACCTTCAGTGTGACCTTGACCTTTATATTTTAGTATGGTCATGTCGATGATGTCATGCTAAGTATATATTGAAAGTTTGATGAAGAAATATGAAGAAATGAGAAAGTTATAGCCAAACTTAAGTTTTCGTGAAGAAAAAAATGAGTATTTAACCCATATAATGAGTTTCAGTGTGACCTTGACCTTTATATTTTAGTATGGTCATGACGATGTATGATGAGTATATATTCAAAGTTTGAAGAAATATCAAAAAATGAGAAAGTTATAGCCAACGTTTAGTTTTAGTGAAGAAAAAAAGAAAAAGTATTTAACTCATATAATTACCTTCAGTGTGACCTTGACCTTTATATTTTAGTATGGTCAAATCGATGTTGTCATGATGAGTATATATTGAAAGTTTGATGAAGAAATATCAAGAAATGAGAAAGTTATAACCAACGTTAAGTTTTTGTGAAGAAAAAAATGAGTATTTAACCCATATAATGAGTTTCAGTGTGACCTTGACCTGTATATTTTAGTATGGTCATGACGATGTATGATGAGTATATATTGAAAGTTTGAAGAAATATCAAGAAATGAGAAAGTTATAGCCAACGTTTAGTTTTCGTGAAGAAAAAAATAAGAGTATTTAACCCATATAATGACCTTGACCTGTATATTTAGTATGGTCATGTCGATGTTGTCATGATGAGTACATATTGAAAATTTGATGAAAAAATATCAAGAAATGAAAAGGTTATAGCCAACGTTAAGTTTTCGTGAAGAAAAAAAGAAAAGAGTATTTAACTCATATAATGACCTTCAGTGTAACCTTCACCTTTATATTTTAGTATGGTCATGTCGATGTTGTCATGATCAGTATATATTGAAAGTTTGATGAAGAAATATGAAGAAATGAGAAAGTTATAGCCAACCTTAAGTTTTCGTGAAGAAAAAAATGAGTATTTAACCCATATAATGACCTTCAGTGTGACCTTGACCAATATATTTTAGTATGGTCAAGTCGATGTTGTCATGATGAGTATATATTGAAAGTTTGATGAAGAAATATCAATAAAATGAGAAAGTTATAACCAACGTTAAGTTTTTGTGAAGAAAAAAATGAGTATTTAACCCATGTAATGACCTTCAGTGTGACCTTGACCTTTATATTTTAGTATGGTCATGTCGATGTTGTCATGATAAGTATATATTGAAAGTTTGATGAAGAAATATGAAGAAATGAGAAAGTTATAGCCAACCTTAAGTTTTCGTGAAGAAAAAATGAGTATTTAACCCATATAATGACCTTCAGTGTGACTTGACCTTTATATTTTAGTATGGTCATGTCGATGGTGTCATGATGAGTATATATGGAAAGTTTGATGAAGAAATATGAAGAAATGAGAAAGTTATAGCCAACGTTAAATTTTAGTGAAGAAAAAAGTAAGAGTATTTAACCCAAATAATGACCTTCAGTGTGACCTTGACCTTTATATTTTAGTATGGTCATGTCGATGTTGTCATGATGAGTATATATTGAATATTTGATGACGAAATATCAAAAAATGAGAACGTTATAGCCAACGTTATGTTTTCGGGAAGAAAAACATGAGTATTTAACCCATATAATGACCTTCAGTATGACCTTGACCTTTATATTTTAGTATGGACATGTCGATGTTGTCATGATGAGTATATATTGAAAGTTTGATGAAGAAATATCAAGAAATGAGAAAGTTATAGCCAACGTTAAGTTTTCGTGACGGACTGACGGACGGACGACTAAGTGATTCCTATGTATCGCATTTTTCTTCGAAAAGGCGACACAGAAAGTATACCGATGTCTCTTAGAATCAGGCACCTTACAATTGACCTATATTTTATGAATAATTGACTTTGTACCTTTTACTGCCAAATTTATTGACAAAGCGTCATGAAGCCAATAATTTTAATTCCAACGGGGAGACTGTTTATCACTGAGTTTGATTGTTATATGTTTTTTTAAATGGCAAATTAGTGCGGGCACAACCTTTCCAATATTGAGTACTGGATCCGCTCCTGATTTCTTTGATTTCTTTTCAATAAATCAGAAATGACTTCATTCAGTTTCTTTACCTTTCAGCTACATTTATAAAAAAGATAACATATCAGGAGTCTTGCATTTGTATGTCACCTTTGTATATTATGTTGTAATAATTGATTTGCAAATTGTCGGAGTTTAAGCGGTTTTGAACATTGAAATTTGGAGTTTATACTACTCCACTCCACAAATGTGGCCACTTCACCACTCCACTCCACCAACTCCACTCCACCACTCCACTCCACTCAGCTTTTTAGCACATGCTATAAACAGCTGATTGGTTGAAAAAGTAGAGTAAACACTGACAAAGTAAATCTGAAACAGCTGATCGAAAAAGTAGAGTAAACACTAGTGTTGATGTGGCAGTTCTCCTGCTCTATGGTGTGAGGCATTAACCTCTCTAAACGAGATTATCGTTCAAAAATACGTAAATCTTGTTTGTGTAACAAAATAAACAATAGATCCAGTTTCGTTCGGCACTGCCGATCTAAGGACCCTTCACACATTCATACAAAGCTATGATTCGCGTTTATATTTTAGTATGGACATGTCGATGTTGTCATGATGAGTATATATTGAAAGTTTGATGAAGAAATATCAAGAAATGAGAAAGTTATAGCCAACGTTAAGGTTTCGTGACGGACTGACGGACGGACGACTAAGTGATTCCTATGTATCGCATTTTTCTTCGAAAAGGCGACACAGAAAGTATACCGATGTCTCTTAGAATCAGGCACCTTACAATTGACCTATATTTTATGAATAATTGACTTTGTACCTTTTACTGCCAAATTTATTGACAAAGCGTCATGAAGCCAATAATTTTAATTCCAACGGGGAGACTGTTTATCACTGAGTTTGATTGTTATATGTTTTTTTAAATGGCAAATTTGTGCGGGCACAACCTTTCCAATATTGAGTACTGGATCCGCTCCTGATTTCTTTGATTTCTTTTCAATAAATCAGAAATGACTTCATTCAGTTTCTTTACCTTTCAGCTACATTTATAAAAAAGATAACATATCAGGAGTCTTGCATTTGTATGGCACCTTTGTATATTATGTTGTAATAATTGATTTGCAAATTGTCGGAGTTTAAGCGGTTTTGAACATTGAAATTTGGAGTTTATACTACTCCACTCCACAAATGTGGCCACTTCACCACTCCACTCCACCAACTCCACTCCACCACTCCACTCCACTCAGCTTTTTAGCACATGCTATAAACAGCTGATTGGTTGAAAAAGTAGAGTAAACACTGACAAAGTAAATCTGAAACAGCTGATCGAAAAAGTAGAGTAAACACTAGTGTTGATGTGGCAGTTCTCCTGCTCTATGGTGTGAGGCATTAACCTCTCTAAACGAGATTATCGTTCAAAAATACGTAAATCTTGTTTGTGTAACAAAATAAACAATAGATCCAGTTTCGTTCGGCACTGCCGATCTAAGGACCCTTCACACATTCATACAAAGCTATGATTCGCGTATACTGTTCAAATTCTAGACACATAAGCGTTGGAACAGGGGCGCGGGGTGGTGGGTGTGAAATGAAAAAAAACAGTGGGTGATGAAATTGAGTATACAGTGAAAGAGTGTATTTGAAGATAACATTGTGTGTCTAACTTGAAATATATGTATAAACAATAGTATTTGAAGAAGCAGAAAATAGAATGACCTTTTAATGCAGATGTTGTATATATTGTTGCATATGTCCTACTTCACTACCACGACAAGTGAGTTATCTTCTGTTTATCCGAAAAATAAAATCACTATTACACAGTCCATTCTTGTGTTTAGGTGCAAGGAGTTTTAATTTTGACAATAAGGATCACACACAGTTCCAGGTGAGAATGCAAGCACTCTGTGCATAAAACAATACAATTTTCAATAAAAAAAAGAAGTAGAAAATAGTTCCTATAGTTCCTATTTTCCGCATTAGTAAAATGTATTGTGGGTGATTTCTGTCATTATATTGAAGTAATACAGCAACATTAATAGATGTATGTGAATGAACATTATTTCTTAAAATGTATGTATCTGTAAACTACTGCAGTACATAAAGGTATGTGAAGGAAAAATGTGAAGGAAAAATGCACAGATTGCAATTGTTTTCCAAAACAGAATTCGTACTTAAATATATCTGTATAATGACACCAAAAATATGACATACATAAACAGACAGAAAGACGCTGTTTCGCCGACAAATACAATCACCTACACATGTACATGTATTAATAATAGACAGTTACCTTTAAATGTCAATAAATTTCACAGAGCCACTTTTCAAATCTTCTTGAAGGTGTTCAAATTCATATGGTTCTGCTTCATTATCATAAAGTACTTCATATGCTGATGCCACTCCTGTCACAATGCCTTGGAACCATTCAGTTATTTTTGTGTTGCCTCGTCAACTTGCCATCATGACTTATTAACCTATCCGCCATCCAAAAACTTGTATCTCAACCGTCCTCCGGGAGGTGCGACTGGGTTGTGTCTGTGAATTGCAAAAGTGGATGCTCAATAATTATTAGAGTGGACACAAGATGCAGTCCACATAATGTTGTTTATATGAATAAAACTAGTACAAAATAAACATAATGCACGAAAAAAATTCATTAGAAATGGAAAATGAATTCAATTACAAACGAATAACAGAAATGACTACTAAAACATATCACTGTACAACTGGTACTCGGCTGTGGAGCTTCTGCTAGTTCGGCTTGTTTTCTTCACTGTACAACTGGTACTCGGCTGTGGAGCTTCTGCTAGTTCGGCTTGTTTTCTTCACTGTACAACTTGTACTCGGCTGTGGAGCTTCTGCTAGTTCGGCTGTTTTCTTCACTGTACAACTTGTACTCGGCTGTGGAGCTTCTGCTAGTTCGGCTGTTTTCTTCACTGTACAACTGGTACTCGGCTGTGGAGCTTCTGCTAGTTCGGCTGTTTTTTTCACTGTACAACTTGTACTCGGCTGTGGAGCTTCTGCTAGTTCGGCTGTTTTCTTCACTGTACAACTGGTACTCGGCTGTGGAGCTTCTGCTAGTTCGGCTGTTTTCTTCACTGTACAACTGGTACTCGGCTGTGGAGCTTCTGCTAGTTCGGCTGTTTTCTTCACTGTACAACTGGTACTCGGCTGTGGAGCTTCTGCTAGTTCGGCTGTTTTCTTCACTGTACAACTGGTACTCGGCTGTGGAGCTTCTGCTAGTTCGGCTGTTTTCTTCACTGTACAACTGGTACTCGGCTGTGGAGCTTCTGCTAGTTCGGCTGTTTTCTTCACTGTACAACTGGTACTCGGCTGTGGAGCTTCTGCTAGTTCGGCTGTTTTCTTCACTGTACAACTTGTACTCGGCTGTGGAGCTTCTGCTAGTTCGGCTGTTTTCTTCACTGTACAACTTGTACTCGGCTGTGGAGCTTCTGCTAGTTCGGCTGTTTTCTTCACTGTACAACTTGTACTCGGCTGTGGAGCTTCTGCTAGTTCGGCTGTTTTCTTCACTGTACAACTTGTACTCGGCTGTGGAGCTTCTGCTAGTTCGGCTTTTTTTTCACTGTAGAACTTGTACTTGGCTGTGGTGCTTCTGCTATTTTTTCACTGTACAACTGGTGCTCGGCTGTGGAGCTTCTGATATTTCGGCTGTTTTTTCACTGTACAACTTGTACTCGGCTGTGGAGCTTCTGCTATTTCGGCTGTTTTTTCACTGTAGAACTTGTACTCGGCTGTGGAGATTCGGCTGTTTCGGATGTTTTTTCACTGTAGAACTTGTACTCGGTTGTGGAGCTTCTGCTATTTCGGCTGTTTTTTCACTGTAGAACTTGTACTCGGCTGTGGAGCTTCTGCTATTTCGGCTGTTTTTTCACTGTAGAACTTGTACTCGGCTGTGGAGCTTCTGCTATTTCGGCTGTTTTTTCACTGTAGAACTTGTACTCGCTGTGGAGCTTCTGCTATTTCGGCTGTTTTTTCACTGTAGAATTTGTACTCGGCTGTAGAGCTTCTGCTATTTCGGCTGTTTTTCACTGTAGAATTTATACTCGGCTATAGAGCTTCTGCTATTTCGGCTGTTTTTCACTGTAGAACTTGTACTCGGCTGTAGAGCTTCTGCTATTTCGGCTGTTTTCTCACTGTACAAATTGTACTCGGCTGTAGAGCTTCTGCTATTTCGGCTGTTAACTGGTACTCGGCTGTAGAGCTTCTGCCATTTCGGCTGTTTTTTCACTGTAGACCTTGTACTCGACTGAGGTGAATTCCGTGAAATATATATTTTGTTTCTCATTGATTGAATCACCGATGATAAATAGTAACACAATTTAAATTTGTCACTAAGAATACAAAATAGATCAATTAATGAACAGTTTAAAGTGCGATAGTATTGACGGACAGAAAATAACAACAGTTCGGCTCTTAATATTCAATGACACAACACCTTTAATATGTTGATATTGTAACTAGAAATACTAGGACATGGAAGCCCCAACTGAAAACGATCCACAGAAACTGCAAAATTAAACGACAAAAAAAAAACGGCCATAACTACAGAAAATAACATTTTGGTTTGATTTTGACGCAGCATCTAAATGGACGTGTTGGCATCGTAGGTTAGCACAGCAGACAGTTTCCAACAAACGGTTGAAAACTGTCAGAGGAGATGGACCACAAACAGAGGAGATGGAGTCAGGTGTACTGCAACTGAAGTTATCTTTACAACGTTATTCCACATATTCTGAAAGGTAAAATAAACGCGACACGGGAATTTCCGCTATATATTGTATGTACTGCACACTCAATTCCATATATATTCCAAGATGTTGTGTAACCTACCACATGAAAACACTCACAATACCGAGAATAATCAAAACGACAGTGCTAACAAATCCGCATGTTCTGCTGATCCAGAATCGGAAAATATACCGCGAAATAATAAATCTTGCAGTGAAACTTACAAGATAACTTCTCACATAACTCACAACAGAGAGAACCAGAACTCCATTCATAAGGAAAATTATCCAAGTGACCCATTCAAGGGTTGTTATAGGGGGCGAGTCAAAAGCTACTATGTAAGTGGGATAGATCTTAGATCCACACAGCAAGGATTTGAGTCGTTTCTTGTTGAAAGAGGGATTACCAGTACGGAACTATCTATGTTCGAGAGTAAAACCGGAGACATTGTTGCAAGACTATCTGTATCCCACTATCAGGGTAACATTCTAGAAGACGATGACTCCTTCTGTTCACAATTCATGCGCTGCAGAAGTTGGTATAATAAAACACAGTGGACTCAAATCCAAAATTCAATGAAAAACAGAATAGAACGCAGATATGATTATAATAATGATTACGATGAACGAGAAAATCGGATTTCATATATTGATTACTAGAAACTTTCTAACACAAATTCAAAATGTATCAAAACAAAACAAAACAAACATTAAACATATTAACGTGGAATGTACGAGGCATCATGTCCTCTGCTGGTAGTTTAAGTAAAACTTTAGAGACATACGACATCGATATAGCTCTTATAACGGAACATAAACTTCTTCCATACTTAATTAGCTTTTTGGATAGTGTTCACTCGAATTATTGTAATCATACACGGTGTGACTCTTCGATGGACATATACGGATCACTAAAATGTGGTAAAGGAGGTGTTTCTATATTACACAAAAAGAGCTTAAGTTTTAGAGTGAGAACTATGGACGAACTATCCGAAGAAAGAATTACTGGTATAGAAATAACCCTAAATGACAACTCAAAAATATTTGCAATCTGTGCATACTTGCCATCTGCTAATTATCAGTATACTGACTATGAGAATGAAATAAACATATTGCATGCTATTTTAGATTCTTACTCAGATTACGGAACAGTAATACTCGCAGGTGATTTAAATGCAGATTTAAATAACGAATTATGCAACGCGACAAAGTCACCTAGAGACAAATGTTTATCTAGACTGGTAAATGATCATGCCTTAATATCCCTTGCCTCCTGACACTACGCAGGTCCAAGTTTCACATTTTCCACTACAGAACATTTGCTGGGCCATAAATTAATACACTGCTGTAATAGTGACCTTATATCTAAAGTTAAAGTCCTGGATGATGATATATTTATTGTATCAGATCACTTACCAATTTATGCTCAAATCGAAGCAAACGTTACAGATCTAAGTATAGCCACAAACGATAGGAAGGTAGCGTGGTATAAAGTAGATGACAACTATATAAACAACTATCAAGAGACGTTATCAAATTCTTTTTTGAATCTCGATAAAATAAATATTGATACTTTTTATGACGGGATTGTATCTTCACTGACGTATGCAGCAAATACAACACTCCCTTAATCACAATATAATAAGCATGCACAACCTTACTGGAATAATGAGGTTAAGCTAGCACATAAAGCCCAGCGTGATGCCAGGATAAATTGGATCTTAAAAGGTAGACCAAGAGGAATGATACACGAATTGTATGCGGAATACAAACGATTAAAGAGAAACTTTGTCAGTATACAATCACAAGCGATACGGGAAGTAGAAAATAAATGTCATGATGATCTTAATAACACAGCAGATTGTGATAATAAGCTGTTTTGGGGTCTTGTAAAGAATAAAAAGGGTAAAAAGGCATCCTACTGTTTTCAAATTATTTCAGGCAATGGAATGATACGAGACCCGCAAGGTATTTGTGAGGAGTTTCGAAATGTCTGCGAAGGAGTTTATACCCCTCTCGAGTCTGTTCTCTTTGATGTCTCCTTTAAGACGAAAATAGAATCAGAAATCCGCAATATTAAACAGACAAATAATGATTTACCAGATTCGCCTAAACTGAACTCGGACATCACTGCCGAATATGTAGAAAACATTGTGCTCTCTAAAATATAGGAAAGCACCGTCGTTTGACAACATATATAATGAATATCTTAAATTAGGTGGACTTTCCTTAAACTGTGCACTTGCCGAACTGTTCAACCTAATCATTGCTGAACAAATATTCCGTAAAAATTGCAAAAAAGGGGTTGTCATACCAGTGTATAAAGGCAACAGCAAAAGCAGGTCCGATCCAAGAAATTATAGGCCTATAACGTTATTACCAGCAATTAATAAATTATTTGAAAAAGTACTTCTATGGTGATGTGATTTATAAACTTCGTAAGATTCTTGGTCATGATCACTTTCATACTATCTTTGTTAAACTTGTTAAAATGTTTATCAAAAGAGGTTATGACCCTATCATTTTGCAACGTACTGCATGACTGGTGGTGGACCCTTTTACAGTTCGCCACTATGCTTTCCTCTTGAATTGTACGATGACCGGACAGGCTGTGGACCCTATGACGACGCCTACCTAAAGCCCATTGAGACGGTGACGTTTGATGTTCGTCTATGATCTTTCTTGTCGTGCCCTTAATGGTTTATTCTCTTGTTGCTCTGGCTTCTGCCAAGTCATTGAGTGCTTTCATTGTGGCTTTCTAGGCTATTGGTGTTTTTTTGTATTATATTTACACGAGCATATTTGTGTTTTACTTATATTGCCTATTGATGCTGCCTTGTTGGTTAGAGATTATATCATGGCGGGCATTTCTTTATTTACACTGTCCTGTTTTAATTGGATGACAGTAGGGTAAGTGTGAGGTTTGGTGCACCCTAGAAACGGTTTAAACCCCCAGTGGCCTACTTTGCAACTGACCGTTCCAAGGCGGTAGCCCTATTGTCAATCCTTTTGTGTTTGTGATGTCGTTTACTTTTTTTTATTACTTTTGCCTTCTATGGTTTGATGGTCTATTTTATAAATTACACCAGCTCGGTATTCGAGGAAAAATGTGGAACATCTTGGTTAATGCACATAGCGACATGAAAAGCAGTACATATGTCTGTGGAACAAGATCATCCTGGTTTCCTGTTAAATAGGGGATCCGTCAGGGAGGAACCATATCGACTTGGGTGTATAACCTATTTATAGATGGATTATTGCAAAGACTATCAGACAGTAATCTGGGAATGTGTGTACTAGATACAAAAGCTGGTAACTCTACACTAGCAGATGTCTTGACGCTCTCTTGCACTTCTACACTTGTAGATGGCGATACATAATAAACCCTCAAAAAAGCAATATCGTAATATTTAGAAATACCTCCAGAAAAAAGGTTCAATCTAGCTTTACACTAGGACACGATCAAATAGAAATAGTAAGATATATCAAACACGTTGGCATACATATAAATGACAAACTTAATAATGAAGATAAAATTAAAAATGCATGTACAAAGGCACGTTCGTTTTTATTTTCTCTTCTGTCACTAGATTTGAATCTCAACTCAATCCATTAACATCGGCCTCACTTATTATAAAAATATGTGTGCCAACTTTACTTTATGGTTCAGAATTGTGGTTTAACTAAACGAAAGGAGACATTGACATATTGGAAAGATTTTACCGTCTTTGTTGTAAACAGATTCAAGGTTTCGATGTATAAACAAGAACTGATATGTGTATGAGTACAGTCGAACTCCAAGAAATGTTCTTCAGATATGCGTACAGCTTTGATTTCCATTGTTTAAACCTACATTTTATGGCATAGTTTTACGTAAAGAAATGCATACAGCTTTGTTGACGATTGTTTAAACGTAGATTATATGACATAGCCTTACGAAAGGCGAAATAGCGTACATAGTGATATAGTGAAAACATTTGCAATAACAACTAAAACTGCGATTGATATAGAGACACATGATTGCATAATTGCTTTTATTATATAACCTATAAATAGACGCGTTTTCATTGGCTAAAAAGTAATTTTTTAGAAAAAATATCTAGCGATATTGACCTGTTTTTTTGATATTGACCTGTTTTTTTTATATTGACCTGTTTTATATAAAAAAAAAAATGATATTGACCTGTTTTATATAATTGTAAATTGAGGGTTATATAATAAAACAGTTATGGACTTTTCAGCTGTTATACATGATGTTGATATGTACCAAAAAATCATTATTGACCTCGGCTATCGCCTCGGTCAATAATGATTTTGTTGGTGCATATCACATCATGTATAACAGCTGAAAAGTCCATAATTGTATAGTGTTAGTTATATTGTGATTACATATATACTAACGGTTTTCATATATATTGAAAATAAAGATATCTATCTGTATAATTAATATCATTGTGTATGTATAACATAATTATGATATGCTATAATCTTTGATAATTTTAATGATCTATTGTTCTTTGTGTTGTATTTGTTCATTGAATTGAAAATGTTGATTCCTGTACATCAGTTATCTGTATGATTCACAATTACATTCGTTCATTATTACGTGTTATTGCGCACTGCACATTTGCACATATTAATATCTGTAAAGAGGAAATAAAGAGAATAAATAAATAAATAATTCCTAAGTTTGCGCCAAATGCGTACTCTGTCAATAATGAAACGTTGCAGGAATACCATTTGCTGTGTTATGTGTTGTTTTAGTATTTTTACCAAAAGGAAAGATCTTACGTATCCATGTACCATTCGATTAACACATACAATATATAGCGGAAATTCCCGTGTCGCGTTTCTTTTTCCTTTCAGTATATAAGTACTGTTAGCGTGCGCGAGCGCGCCGTTGTAGGTTTAACTTTACATGTACGTAAACAAACTCACTGCCTAGTGGCTAGGCCAACCTTAAAAAGGTTTGGTTTCAAGTTCTGCGACCTACAGGTAATTAGGCCAAATAAAATATTAGGTGTGGTTCCGGTTTCCTGACCGCCCCTGTTTTTAGGGGCCGACCCTAACCATGTTTTGACCCATCCAAAAAAAAAAAAATATCGAAAGGAAAGATCTTACGTATCCATGTACCATTCGATTAACACATACAATATATTTCAGTATATAAGTACTGTTAGCCGTTGTACAGGTTTAACTATATAGGTTTAACTATACATGTACGTAAACAATTGAATTGAATTGGGGTTTTAAGGCGCACCAACACATGAAAAGGTTATATGGCGCCTAACAGGCATGAACATGCCAGGCTCATCTTCCATGTACATCGAGATAAAATATGGAAAATGGGTCTAGAACCTTCTCACCCTGAACTGCAGAGTTGCTGCAAATTCTATCGTAGAAACTCCATTTACGCTGGAGCCACGTTACTGTTTTTCTGCCACTGCTCTTTGATGCGAGCGAGACGGCACCTGAAACAATGCAGGGATCATGATGAAGACCTTTAAAGGACATAAACAAAAAATGATAAAATGAACATGAATTTAGGGGGATTCTACCCCTCTGCCTACCCCTCCAAAGGGATCTGCAGTGGCCCTATTTTTTGCCCCGTGACCAAACGGGGCCCCCGAAAACCACACGGGGAGTACGTAAACAAACTCACTGCCTAGTGGCTGAGTGGCTAGGCCATCCTTCAAAAGGTTTGGTTTCAAGTTCTGCGACCTACATGTAATTAGGCCAAATAAAATATTAGGTGTGGTACCGGTTTCCTGACCGCCCCTGTTTTTAGGGGCCTACCCTAACCATGTTTTGACCCATCCAAAAAAAATAAAAATATATATATTAAAAACTTTTTTTTTAAATTTTGCATTTTCTGTTTTCTTTTGTTCTTTTTTTTTTAATTTTTTTTTTCTATCGGTACTGTATCTGATGATATCAACAAAGATATAGTTAAGTTTATTTATTGTGTATAAAAGTATAGTGTAAAAAAACAACGTTTCCCTACCTGCCTACCCTATTTTGTTTGAGCATGTAATATGAACCACA